>CANXYC012317303.1:0-16696 GCA_948193065.1 Aleurites moluccanus
GATCATCCTCAAATGACTTCCATTTCATCAAGCTAAGCTCAAATCTTTAATTGGGTGAGAAGTTTGGAGGAGTTGGGATTAAGCCACTCTTAGGAATCTTAAGGTAAGTTGAAATTTCTTGTTGTTTATGATTATTTGAAATTTAAACTTTGAGTTTGAGGATTCATTTGAAGAATAAATCATCAATTTGTAAGAATTGCAAGATGGCCGAATAGAAGGGTCAAATTTTGGGGAAAAATGTTGATGTGTTTTAATGGAGCAATTGGTTGTATAATTATTATTAAATGAGTTCAAATGATGTTAATTGAATAATTAATTTGATGTTGAATATCAATTTTGAAAGGAACATTATAGCCGAATAGGGAATTAGGTTTTGGAGTGAGAAATTCTTGTATATTATTCCAATTGAGTGATTAAAATTCAAATTGATATATTGAATTGATAAGTTGAAACCTTAAAAGTGGAGAACAAACAAATTGGAGGGAAACCCTCTTGGGTAGAATGCCCTAGCTTGGGGAAAATAAAGAATTGATTCGGTTTTGGTAAAATTGAATGTTTAAATGTTTAATTGGTAGTTTGAATTGCTCAATTTTAAGTATAATTGGAAGAATTATTAATGGAATGGGAAAACCCCTTTAAACCGAACCTATTTAGGGCAAAATGAGAAATTGGATTAGATTATGTGTAATTGAGCTTGGAATTGATAAATTGATGTGTTTAATTATTGAATTATGAATTTGAACTAGAAGAATTAAGCTTAGATGGCATAACCCCACTTTGGCCGAATTGCTTTTGAACTAGGGTTAGGGTTTATAAGGTGATTTATATGTATAACTTGTTAATTGTGTGTAGTATGTTTAAATGATAGGTATTTGGTGCAAATAGGAAGTAATTAGTGCACTTGAAATGAGTTTGAGATGAGTTTAGGTCTTTATGACCTATGAATTTTAAAATACTTTGGCATGAAACCTAGGCTTGAACGTAAGCCCAAACTTGCTTTAACATGTCTATATATATGTGAATTAATGTGTTGTGTAAAGAAAATGAGGTCTAATTATTTGTGGCCCAATGGCCTATGTGTACAAAAAGGGTAAATTTGTCAGTTGATAGGAAATATGACCATTGATTTTGTATATGTATATATTTGATGTGTATTGTGTATATATGTGATGATTTTAAGTCTTACGAAGAGTATATATATATATATATATATATATATATATATATATAGGCGAGCCTCTCAAGGAAGGAACAAGTCGGGTAGTTGCCGTCACAGTTAGGGGGTCTTCGGGCTAGCTGGGAGCTATGTGCCTTGGCTAAGCTTTGAAAGTAAGTTTTTATATATAATTATTGCATTTATGCATCATATGGCATAACATATACATTAGAATTGATTTGAAACATAAAAACCTCAATTTGATTTGAGATGACCAATTGGCACCTAAAATGACCCTCCAAACTGACCTAAATTTACATAAACTTCCAATTGATATAATTTGAAACCTAGAGAGTATTTTAACCCGAAACCTAGCCCAAATCCTTTCCCTATCTCTAAGCTTCAAATCAATACCAAATAGTCCACCTAAATATGTTAATAATATAGAAAACCAGAAACTACCCCAAAAATCCTAAAACGGACCCGTAATCTGACATGCCATTTATGTTAGCGAAATTGGCCCCGACGGGCCCGTTTCTTAACATTGGCTAGCATGCCTATATGATACTTATAACACGAAAATAAATTGTTATGTGTAAAATTAAACTATATTTGTGAACCTATACCCCTTTATATGAGGCTTTTGCATATGATATCATAACAGGGCTACTGCGACGATCTAGCGAGAATTTTCATCGACCGTGTGCACACTGGTACCTTATTTGACCCTTGCTAGAGAGGGGAGCTATATTCTCTAGCCGTAAGAGCCAATCACTCTTACGTAATTACTTGTTATGCGCTATTGCGCTATATATACCTGTTAGCACAATCGTGCATATTTGATATATTTGGCCCTATTTACCTATTATTTCATATATGATGTGACTCATACTACATATTATCATTGTTCACCTATAACACCTCAGTTTAAAGCTTTGGACTTAAGCTTTAAAGGGCAAACTTAAGAGATGTTTGTTATGTTTGAAAGTTATATATTAATGCATATTTATGTTTAAATTGAATGAATATGCATGTTTTAGAAAGTTTTACACATGTAAAAGTACTTTAAAGGCTGTTAGGAAGAAATCGGGAAAAATTCAGTTTTTGGTGAACTGGGGGTAAAATGGTCATTTCACACCCCTTCGAGTTTTATGGAAATTAACATGATATTTGAAGGTGGAAAAGAATATTAGGACATGAAAATGATGATATTTAATTTATTTGAAGTTTTGTTGTTGAATTAAACCCGGTTGAAAATAGTTCCGGGCAAGCTGCTCAATTGAGGTGCTTTATTTGAACTAAGGGCAATTTGGTCTTTTCCTTTGAGAGATGGAATTACATGGTGTATGAAATCCTATGGCATCATTTTAGGCTTGATTAAATCTAACAATTGGATGAAATGATGAAGAAATGGATGGTTGGATGGCTAGGTTTCACCATTTCTACCATAAGCCTAATGTATAAGATCACACCTTTGATATTTAGGTGGATTTTTCCCACCACTTCACCATTGTCTTCTTCTTTAGCCATTTCATATTCAGAATTTTCTCTCTCCACCTAAAGCAAGTTTCAGCCATTTTAAGAATCCATCAAAAGTTGTTGTTTTCTTTCATTTTTTGATAGAAACTAGTTAATTTCATCCTTGTAAACACTAATCTAACCTTAGATTTCAAAGAAAAACAAGAAAAAGCTAAGAATCAAAGCTTTGAAGTTTTTGAAGAACTTTTGGTAAGTTAATGGTTTTGTGATTATAGGGTGTTCTTTGATAATTATTGGTGTTCAAAACATATTTTGAATGGATGAAATTCAAAAAGTTGGATTGGAATCCTAATAGGAAGAACTTTGAATCAAATTGATGTTTTGATGATTCTTTTGGTTTAAATGATGTGTATGATATTAAAAGATTAAAACAAACTCATTTGGTTAAAGATTCAAGTTGGCCGAAATGAGGTGCTTGGAAAATGATGTGTGATTTTGATGTTTAATAGGTTTAAAAGGTTTGAATGATATATATTTAATGTGTTTAATATGAATTGATGGTTAATTGATGGAAAGAAATCCATTTGGAGGGATTTCTCTTTTGGCCGAAATATTGAAGTGTAATTTATGTTTTAGTGATTTGATGTTTGATAGGCATATATGAATGAATGTTATACATTTGGTGTTTTTGAATGTTGTATGTTTGATTGGTATTGAAAAATGGAAGAATGGAATGATTTCCATATAAGTGATACCATGTTGACTTTATTACTTTAAGGTGTTAGGTTAATGGAAATGAGGAAGTAAGGTTTGAATATAGTATAATGGCATAAATGATTGAAATGTATAAGTTTAAATATGGAAAGATTGAATGGTATAAGTGATTTGAAAGCATACTTGAAATTTGATGTATGTTTGATATGTATATTGAGCTAAGTGTTTGGAAGTTCATAACTTAGTATTAAAATGATGAATATGTGTAATGTGAATGAAATATGGTGATAGAAATGCATTGGATGCATAAAAGATATGAAAAGTGTTAAAAGAATGATATAGGGCCTTTGATGTGCATGATGTGTTAATATGTGTTTATGCATGTTGATATGCCTTGGTATGATGTAATATGTGTTTTGATATGGATAGTAATGAGTATAAGTCTTATAAGAGCAATATGGTTATTATAGGGGAAAGTTCCCAGGCAAGAGCAGCCAACGGCGAGTTGCGGGCTGGCTAGGTTTTCTAGGGGACTATTTTGAAAGTTTGCTAAGAGGTGGGTCTATATATATGTTTCATGCATTATTCATTCATAAGTCATGCATTTATGCATATGAAATGATATCCTTGATTGAAAATTATTAATGATCCACTTTTGGGCAGATTTGCCAATATGACCTAAAACAGAGCTACCGAAATGCCTATAATTGGTATAAACTTTGATTCTGTATAAAATTCATTCTGAAAGGCTTTTTGATATGAAACCAAGCCTAATTATCTATTATATATATGTATTTGTTATTGGTATAAAGAAAATTCCATGTAAATATTGATTTCAAGGCAAACAAGAAAGTGCCTGAAAAATGAGAAACGGACCTGTAATTTAGGGTGCCAGTTGTGCTGGCGCAACTGGGCCCGCGGGCAAAAATATGAAATTAAACCAAATGTTTCCTTTGAACTTTATTATGTTATATATCATCATTTAAGTCATATTTGAGACTTATATTGATATATTTATGATATATGAGACATCTGCATATAATATGTTATAACAGGACTACTTCGATGGTGTAGAAACAAACCATCGGCTGTGTACATAGATATATGTTATGACCTCTACTAGCGAGGGTGAAATTCTCTATGCATAACAGGTTGGTGGTTGGAAATGGGTGATTGGAGAGTTATGTGATGGAAGAGAAGTAATAGCTCAGTATGATATGATATCATTGCTTGAAAACCATTAATGATCCACTTTTGGACAGATTTGCCAATATGACCTAAAACAAAGCTACCGAAATGCCTATATTTGGCATAAACTTTGAATTGCTATAAAATTCATTCTGAAAGGCTTTTTGATATGAAACTAAGCCTAATTGTCTATTATATATATGAATTTGTTATTGGTATAAAGAACATGCCATGTAAATATTAATTACAAGGCAAACCAGAAAGTGCTTGAAAAATGAGACACAGACCTGTAATTTAGGGTGTCAATTGCACTGACGCAACTAGGCCCCGGCAGACAAAAATATGATACTGAGCCAAATGTTTCCTTTGAACTTATTTATGTTATATATCATCATTTAAGTCATATTTGAGACTTATATTGATATGTTTATGCTATATGAGACATTTGCATATAATATGTTATAATAGGACTATTTCGATGGTTTAGTTATAAATCCATCGGCTGTGTACACAGATATCTATTATTACCTCTGCTAGGGAGGGGTAAATTCCCTATGCCAGGGTGTGATGTGGTTGGAAATGGATAATTGGAGAGTTATGTGATGGAAGAGAAGTAACAACTCAGTTTGATATGACATGTTACAGGCTCCTGTTATATTATATGCATTATGGTTCATGATATGTATTTCATCATATTATTATCAGTATTCATATTTATAGATCATTAATGGATAGATGTGATTGTTCATGAATAATATTGCATACTCATATATATATTGACTCATTGAGTATAATGTTATACTCACCGCCTCAGTGGTTATATGTTTTCAGGACCTCAGTGAGGCAGACATCCATTGGCTACATCATCTTCAACCTTGGATCACAGATGTATGTATTGAGGTCACTCCTATGTGTAGAAGTTCCTTGGTATATAATGTATAGAGGGCTTGGATTGGCTAAAGTATAATATTAAATATGATCAAATGATAATCAGATACGATATGAATATGTTAATGATGTTCATATATATGATACGAGAAATTTATATGATATATATATGATATGAGATATGAATGCAAATATTGAAGTGCATATTAAGTTGTGATTGACTAATGGAGGTTAAAAGGGGATGTATGCTATATTGGAAGTGTAATCTATATATCTTACGGATAGTTTAAGTCAGAGTTATAAAGAAAACTCTGTCAGTTTTTCTATAAGAATGTTATGATGTTTTAAAAAAATTTATCATCTAAAATGTATCATAAGTTAAGTAATGATTGTAAAAGTAAAAGCATGGGTTCTTCGAGGTACTGGTCGTCTTGACATTACTCGTACCCTAGGACCGTTGTAGACACCATATTTTGTCTAGCCCTTTTTTTAAAAAATATATTTCTTTTAAAAATATAAGATTTTAGTGTTTTTATCAATTTGTTAAAAATATTAACAATAATTAAAATTTAAATAGAAATAAGCTATATTTTGACAAAACTAGCAGGAAAAATAAAATTAAGTTTAAGATTTTTTCTTAATTTTAATTATTTAATTATTATTTTATTTTAATTTTAGTTAATATTATTTTGTAGCTGGATTAAATTATGAGTTGTGGGCTCAAACATAACCAAAGCCAAGCCAAGCCCAAACCAAAAAATAGAATCCTCAAATTGAAGCCCAAACTTAATTTCAGCTCAATTAAAGAGAGGGGTATTTTAATATTTTCATATTTTTTACCCTAATCGACAGTAGAAAAAAGAGGGGCCGTCATTCTTTGTGAACAGCAATCAAAAAATTAAAGGGAAAAAAATCAAAGAAAAAAGAAAACAAATTATTTAGAAAACTCTCTCTGAAAACTATAGGGGACACACAACCCCCTTCATCTTCAATCACACAGCCCCCTTCATCTTCAATCTCATAGCCTCTATTTCACAGACTTATTCCCTCTCTCAACTATACTGAACCCTCGATTCACTCTCCCTAATCTGACCACTGCACTCTCTTTCGTTTACGATTTGGTGATTCTGTTTATTTGCTTTATTTTTTTTTTATTTTTTTCAATTACTACCTTTTCTGTGGGTTTCGGTTAGTTGGATTTTATGCTTGAATTTATATAAATCGGGTCTGATTTTTGTGAGATTTTGATTCGCGAATCTGTTTATGTGAGTTTGGCTATTAACACCAAATCCCTCAAAGCCTGAGCTTAATCTCTTGTTCTCCGATTAGCGATTCTGGGTTTTTGTTTTATTTTCTGTGGGTTTTGTTTGATTTTGTTGGTTTCCAACTCCGATTCTATTACTGAGGTTGTTTTTTGAGGCTGGTTCTAAAGCCCGTGCCCTGTGGACGTATCAGTGTCGTTTAGTTGAGTCTCATGTTTGATTTTCTGTGAGTTTCGGTTGATTATTTTCTAGGAGCTTCAGTTGATTCGGTTGATTTTCTATGAGCTTTGATTAATTTTGTTGATTTTCGTCTTTGATTTTGTTACAGAGCTCGCTGTTTGCTGGGTGCGGCACTTATTTTAGTTATATCAATTTTGGTTTAATTGGGTTTCGGTGTTTTGGGTTTCAGTGGAGCCCTTTGAACACAAAGTTGGTTTCTCTCGATTTATTTGAATCTTTGGTTCTTTGGAGTTTCAGTGGAAACCTTTGAATATGAAGTTTGGGTTTCTCTGGATTCGGTAAAATTGTGACTCTTTTTTGCTGTTCGGGTTTTGATCTCGCTTTGACCCGGTTCATCTTGATTGTTTCGCTTCGGTATACTTTCTGGATCCAATTAGTTATTCCTTTTATTTACATCATTGATTCATATAAAAATAAGCAAATTAAAATCATATATATTTTAGTAGTTTATGGGCATTCATATCTCAAGAGGGATTCATGCAAATGTTTTGAAATGGAATTCCATTTCTTATCATTGAATCCTCTTTTGGATTTGAAATTCATCTTTGTGGTGGGCTTCCATCACTAGGAATGAATAGCCAAATTATTTTTTTTTTTAAAATAATAAATAATGACAATGAGTAATTTAGGATTAACCGATGAAAATGGAAATTATATTTGATTTAGGCTTAAATGGAATTTTAAAAAAATAAATTTAATTCTATGGTTTTAATATAAATATGACTCGATGTGAATTTAAATGTTTAGTGTTAAAATGGTTTGGCTTTTTTTTTTTTTTCATTTTGTCAATAAATTGATGGATTTATGATTTATTTTTTTTAAAAAAATACTATTTATGTAAGTATATAAAGGGATATGATGGTGATCAGCCCGAAATTATTAATTAACAGAATAGTTAAAAGAAAAGAAAATTAATTTTTGGCAGGGTAAAATTAAGTTAAAATCTTTAATTTTGATTTGGTTTGAAATGGGTAACTTTTATTTAAGGTGAGTTTGGTTTATTATTTTACTTTCTTTATATTAATTTAATTAATTTATTTTTTTATTTACCAATATCAAAAGATAATTTTTAATTTTAAACTTAAAATTAATTAGAATTCAAATAAAGGTTATCCAATTTTGAACCTTAAAATTAAAATATTTTAATTTAAATTTACAGCTAAAATTATTAATTTCTTTTAATATTTTCTACAAAAATAAATCTGAACCCTTAAAATAAATATAATTTATCAATTTACAAGTTTTTAGCCTTTGTTGTTTTTTTGTGTTCGTTGTATTTTTGGTTCTGCATGATTTATTTCTTTCAAGGCTGAAAGCAGCTAGATTCAAAGCGAGCCGTATTTTTGTAAATTTTGTTGTAACCTTTATTTTATTGTATTTTAAAATTTTGTAATTTAAAATTTTGTAATTTAAGTTAATTTTGTAATTTGTAAAATATTAATTTTTAGTTTAATTAAATTAATTGTTAATTCATTTTACCATATTTATAGTTATCTCTTTTATTTATTTTTATGAATGGTTAAAAATAAAAATAATTAAACTCAGTCAAAATCCAAATCAAATACAATTTTCATTTTCACAGTTAATTTCATTTTTCATTAATACTCATAAATAATCTTTCAAATAATTATCATTTTGGTTAAAAGGAAAATAAATAAATTTACATTGTATAAATAATAAATGAAAAAAATATTTTTAAGGCCAATTTAATATTTTGAAAATTAACATGTGGAGTGCCTAACACCTTCCTATATGTTTGTGATTCCCGAACTCAAACTTTGATTTAACAGATCAATTTTTTTAAAAGGTTTCCGATTGAGCCTTTTAAAATAATTTAATTGGTGGAGACTCCATTTTTTATTAAAAATTTATTAACTTTTATTTTTCGCCATTCTATCGCGGCGTCTTTAAAAACGTTGTGACGGTTTGGCTACTTCACTGGGGACTGAACTTTTTCAAAATAGAGTCACATCTATTTTTCAAATTATTATTTTGACCTAAAAATATTCTTATTATTTATATAGTGCAAAACTTATTATCTTTTTAACCAAAATTTTTTTATTTTATTGTGCATCATATTTAATTTGTAGCATTTTTGTTATTTTACATTTATTTTTTCTTGTTGTAAGCAGCATGGTTTTGAATATAATGTAAGGATGTATTTTAATAGGTCACTAATCTTTTGCACACATTGTTAGCCCTATACCTGAGTGACTTATCTTTAGGATTACAAGAAGGCAACTAATGGTGCCCGTGAGACTTTGGTCTTCGATAGTATCCATGAAAAAGCCTTCGCTCAGATTGAAACTTGTTTTGTCTATTATAGTGCCTGTGGGACTATGAGCCTCGACAGTACTATAAGGGTAAAATAAGGTCCCACTACAAATTAATGAGGGTAATCTAGGGACATTTTTACCCTATTAAGGAAATAGCATTAACCCATGGCCATGCACTCCAGTGATACAATGTCAGAAAACAAAGGGTATTTATTTTATCATGTCATTTGATTCATACTGTAATTTTAAAAAAATTAAAAAAAAAAATAAATTTTAAAGTAATATATGCATTCGTATACATAAAATAATAAAAATATTTATCATTTTTGCACCATCATTTAGTATTATTGTTCTTAACTTTAAAAAAAAAACTTATCGATCGCATCACTAGTCTTCTTGCTTCCTAAAAATCTTGCTTCTTGAAAGTTTTCATTATTTTCAAGATCAAATATCCTTCCTGAACTCTCAAATCTTGAGCTTCCCAAAATATAAGATTGCCTGTTTTGAATCTGAGCATATAAAATATGACATCACATTTATTTTTCTTATCTTTCCGGTGAAGTAAAAGTGAAAAAAAGGGGTTCCACGTAATATCTTTATTTTCTTGGAGTCAGTTGACTTTCATCATACCCTAAGTACAATTTCCTTCCAAATTTTTTTAAAAAAAGAGAAGGAACCAAAATCCAAAAATTCTTCCAAAATTATTTGTGATCTCTGTTCAAAGTCGTTATTAATGGTCAATTATTTCAATTTGGAAAGCATCCAAACCTTATTTTTCTTTAAACAACCAGTGTCCCACTCTCTTTTTCCTTTCTCTTTAAATTTCTATTTCCCCCAATAAATCAAAGTTTGAGTTATTCTAAATCTTTTGAAGACCATGTATTTTAAAAATAATGTCTATTTTCACTCCACCCTCATACATTAACCATCATTTTCTCTATCAAAACCCATTAACCCACATCCTTTTCCATTGGAACACTTTGGGGCAGACATTTGGAACTCATTCACCATACTGTCATTGTAAAAAGCATCACTTCATTAAAAAAAAAAAAAAAAAGGAGAATCAACTCTTACCAATTTATTCTTTTGTTCTCATTAAAATAAAATAAAACAGATGCATTTTTAATTCATGGATTATTTTTAACATTTTGATTGTTTGTTACAAGATGTTGCTAATACATATACCACATTTGAAAGCCATTAGCTAGAATGTATGTTACCTTCAGCATACCCCTGTAAACCAATTCTCTATTGGACCCTTAACATCTGAACCATCTTTTAAATAAAAAATCCCATTACTTTTCATTCATTCATTCCAAAAATGACTCTCACTTCCATCCTATATTCATATTCAATAGCCCAACCATGTCCATCATAAAACCCCAAACATTAACCCCAAAGTCATTTCTACCCATAGATTCATCACATATTTCATTAACATTCCTATATTTGTGAATTATAATTAATTGATTTTGCCTCAAAAAGAGATTTTTGCCCACATTAATCGAGGTAGAGGGAAGTTTGGGGTTTAGAAGTTCAAAAGTGGAATTTAGCAAAAGGAATCACATTTTATATGGAGATTTAAATAGTTGTAGATTCTTTCAACAAAAAAAAAAAAGATAGAAAAGGCAGAAAAAGGAAGAGAAATGTTGAGAAGAATCTAAAAAGGAGCATTCATGATTTTATCTCCATTCCTTTTGCTAATATTGAGTCCCCATTGGCATTTGAAATTGTAAAGAAATTCCCTTCAGGTTTAGAAATGAAAAGTTTATCTATGGTACATTGAAATAGTCTAAGCATGAGAAATTTCATAGAAAATTCTTTCAAGTTTAGAAAGGAAAAACCCTCTTTTTGCAAAATGAGAATACTTTTTGGGGCATGGAAATGTGAGAGAATAATATGCTGAAAATATTTGAAAATCTTGCTTCAAAACTCAAAATTGAAGCAATTTTGGAAGAATGTTCAAGATGAGTTTTTGATATATGCAATTATCTCTTTAATCTCAATAAAAAGGCATAATCAATTAATTATACTTCACAAAATAATATCCAAGACCATTCCTCACTCCATTCAAATTAACCCTATCGACACCCAACACATGACACATTAGTCATTTGCAGCTTCAATTCCATATCATCACTATAAACCAAGCTATATTTATACCATCATTAGCCTAAATCTACTCCAATTGACCTAGTTCACATTATTAGTCGCTCTTAAACCTATTTGACACATCTCCTCCTATCTTACCATTCTTTCAGAATAAACCTGAACCAATAACATTCAATCCCATTATAATCTCTTCAGCACAATTTATACAATAATCAACATGTTAGAATGTCCAAAAGATTAAAAATGTCATTTGTGTTAAATAGAAAAAAGAAAAAAGAAAAAAGACAAAGAAAAAAAGAAAAAGAAAAATGAGAGCACTTATTTTCCAATTTCAGTGAAATAAAATCCTTTTATTTTTACATTTTATTTTTTATTGTTTGCCATGTCCTTTAAGATTTTATCTGTTCCATTTGGCTAAATTTTTTTCATTAGCCTTATATTTACCTTTTAATCTATCAATCACCCATATCATTCGAAATTGAGTTTATATTTTTAAAAATCTCAAATGTCCATATTATCATATATAAATCAACCCTGAAAGCCTAACACTACCCTTTTCTCATTCTCAAAATACTTGTCATCCATAAAAATGGTCATTAACTTTGAAGTGCATGGTGTTCAAATGTTTAGATAACTCGAATCATCCCCTAAAAAAAAAGATCAAATACCAAATTCCCCATAATTTTCATATTTTGAGCCTAGACTGTTATTGTTTTTCAATTATCAAAATCACCCATTTTCACTTTCAAAATTGCAATTATTTACTATTAATATGACTTTGAGTTTGAGATCATTTTCATTTTTGGGTATGATTGATACACCTCCACTGATTCCACTTTAAAATTTTATTCCCTGATCTAATAATTCTTATTATTCAAATGTTATTCTTCTACTTTACCATATTGTAGTGGTTCAAAGTTTCGAAAAGTTACATGGAATTATATATGAGTCTTTTGCTTCAAAAAAAAATCAAATAAAAAAGAGAAAGATCAGGAAAAAAAATCCAAAAAAAGAAAAAAAAAGAGATTTTTGATGAATTGAAATCAATTTTATATGCTCAATTTCATTCTGCTTTCATGTCCAGTATTCATAATCCAAAACACTTTTCTTTGAGAGTTATTCTTATCCAAACAACTCCACCAAATTCCATTTCTTTTCAGGGGCAAACGACAAAACAATAAGAATAATGTTGCGATCTATATGTTTTCAGAAAAAAAATAAAAAAAAATATAAAAAAAAATTTCATTGCATTCGTTGTGTCATAAAAATCATCATTCAAGTTAATCATTTAAATTAGGGTATCATGCATTGAATGATTAAAATTCATGCATTTTAAATTTATGTCATGCATTGAATGATTAAGATTCATGCATTTTAATTCCCTGTCATTTTTTCCATAATTTAGTTTTTGATTTACTTATTTTATGTCTTTTTTTTTTTAAAAAAAAAAAGAGAAAAACAAATAAAGAAGAAAAGAATGTATATAAAAAGAGAGTGAAAAAAGAAACAAGAAAAATAGTGAAATGAAAAAAGAAAAAGATAAAGATAAAATTCAAAAGAATTAATTGTGTACTTGGGGCAAAGTACATTTGATCCATCATGATTATCCTCAGAAAAGCAGCATCGACCATGATTCAGCTCTTTCTTTACTCGTTTTCTATATAAAGCTCATTCACTCTCCCAAATATAGAAAACTTGTAAAGAAGGGGCGGGACGAGCTGATCTCGTGGTTCATATATCAATAAGTTGTAAGATTCACTTGCAACTACTTTCATTCCAATTAATTTTTGTTATTTAGATTTTTGTTATTTTAAATTCTTCTAAATTAATGTCATTCCCATTTTCTATCATGTATTGAATAATTAAGATTCATACATCATGCATTGAATGATTCAGATTCATGCATTTTTTTGGTCATGCATTGAATAATTAAGGTTCATACATCATACATTGAATGATTAAGATTCATGCATCATGCATTGAATGATTAAGATTCATGCAATTTCTATTATGCATTGAATGATTAAGATTCATGCATTTTCTATTATGCATTGAATGATTAAGATTCATGCATTTTCCTTCATGTATTGAATGATTAATATTCATACATCATGTATTGAATAATTAAGATTTATGCATTTTCTATCATGCATTGAATGATTAAGATTCGTGCATTTTCCATCATGTATTTTATAATTAATATTCATACATCATGCATTGAATGATTAAGATTCATGAATTTTTTTTGGTCATGCGTTGAATAATTAAGATTCATGCATCATGCATTGAATGATTAAGATTCATGCATTTTCTATTATGCATTGAATGATTAAGATTCATACATTTTCTATTATGCGTTGAATGATTAAGATTCATACATTTTCCATCATGTATCGAATGATTAATATTCATACATCATGCATTGAATAATTAAGATTCATTCATTTTCTATCATGCATTGAATGATTAAGGTTCATGCATCATGCATTGAATGATTAAGATTCATGCATTTTCCATCATGTATTGAATAATTAATATTCATACATCATGCATTGAATGATTAAGATTCATGCATTTTTCTATCATGCATTGAATGATTAAGGTTCATGCATCATGCATTGAATGATTAAGATTCATGCATTTTCTATTATGCATTGAATGATTAAGATTCATACATCATGCATTGAATGATTAAGATTCATGCATTTTCTATCATGCATTGAATGATTCAGATTCATGCATTTTAATTTCTGTCATGCATTGAATGATTAAAATTCATGCATTTTAATTTTTGTCATGCAATGAATTATTCAGATTCATGCATTTTAATTTCCTGCCATTTAAATTTATGTCATGCATTGAATGATTCAGATTCATGCATTTAAATTTCTGTCATGCATTGAATGATTCAAATTCATACATTTTAATTTCTGTCATGCATTGAATGATAAAAATTCATGTATTTTAATTTCCTGCCATTTAAATTTCTGTCATGCACTGAATGATTCAGATTCATGCAATTTAATTTCCTGCAATGTAATTTTCAAGCTATGCCCGATTTATTTTTCATGTCATGTCCAATTTTATTTTGTTTTTTTTTTTATGCCATGTCTGATTTAATTTTTATGTCATTTTGAAAATAAAAAAAATATAAAATCAAAAATCAAAAATAATTTTCTGTAATTCAATGTTTATCATGTTATCTAGAGTCAATTAAAAGTTTTATTTTAGTTTGTCTGGCCAAAATATATATCTTTTATCTTTACTCATTTTTCGTTTCATTTTGAAACGAAAAACTAGTAAAGAGGGGGGCAACTTTAGACATCATATTTTATCCAGCATTTTTTTTTTAAATAATAGTATATTTCTTTCAAAAATATAGGATTTTAGTGTTTTTATCAATTGGATTAAAATATTAATAATAATTAAAATAAAAATAAAATAAAATAAGAATTTTATAATTTAAAATCTATATTTTGACAAAACAAGGAAAGAAAAAAATAAAATTGAATTTAAGTTTTTTGTTCATTTAATAATTATTTAATTTTAATTTTAATTAAAATTATTTTGTGATTAAATTAATGAGTGATTTATGGGCCCAATTATAGAAAATCAAAAAAAGATTCAACCCCAAATTTAATCAAGCCCAAAACCTAATCTAGCACAATTCAATCAAGCACAAACCTGGTCTAGCCCAATTCAATCTAGCCCAACCCAATCAAGCCCATGGGGGCTGAAAATTCTGGAACAAAAAGAGAGGAGCATTTTAGTATTCTTCTTTATTTTATTTTTTATATAACAAAAAATAGACTGATTGGGGAAGGGGAGGTTTTTTGGTTTTCAGAAACAAAGAAAAGAAAACGTAAAAAAAGAAGAAGAAAACAACAACTCCCTCTGCTCTCTCTCCCTCCACGAAAACCCAGCTCCCTCTGCTCTCTCTCCCTCCACGAAAACCCATCTCCCTCTGTTCTCTCTCCCACCACGAAAACCCAGCTCCCTCGGCTCTCTCTCCCTTCATCTTCAATCACACAGCCCGCTCCATTACAACTCTCAGAGCCTCCCATTCACAGGCCTCTTTCAGATCCCCTCTCCTTCACAGCTAAAGCTCCTTTTCATCTTCATCTCTTCCAACAGAAAACCATTCTCTCTTGAACCCTCTCTCTCTCGAAGAAGCATCACTGCCCTAAAAAAAACTCTCCTCTCTATTACAACTATCACAGCCCCTTCATCTTCACTCCTACAACCACTACACTTTCTTCATTTTTTTTTGTGTCAGTAGACTAAATTAGGATCCAAAACTTTGAACAGTGCCATCTGTTTTTGGTTTCTGACTTTTTACTTGCGATTCTACGATACCAATTTACTAGGTTTATGGTTCCGATTTTGGGGTTTGAGTTGTCTATTTCGATGTTCTGAGAGTCACAACCACTACAATTTCTTCATTTGTTTCTTCTTTTCTTTGTCGATAGACTAAATCGGGACCCAAAATGTTGAACGGTGCCATCTGCTTTTGTTTTTAGTTTCTTACTTGCGGTTCTGCAATACTAATTTACTGGGTTTATGGTTCTGATTTTGAGTTTGAGCTGTTTATTTCTTAGATACTTTGAATCTGAGAGTTCTACGGGTTTATGGTGGCCTTAAGCCTACCCTTGCCCTAGGGTCGTCGCACCACTGGAGTTGGGGTGTGATAGGTTACGAGTCCTATCTTGGGAAATTGCTCATGAAATAGGTGGTATTATCCTCTAATGCTTTGATCTTTTTTCCTGCTGTTCTTTACTTTGTTCTTATGTATTATGGTAGTCGTTCCAGCGAAACTGGGATTGGTTGTCTTAGGAGCAGTTGCTATTATTTGGTGGCCATATCTCTATTCAAGAGAGGCCGTTTTGGAATTCTGGTCCCATTGCCGATGGATATATTTCGGTAGAGCTCCTAAACTTCATTTTATAGTTTTTAACTGTTCATCGTTTTCATAAAATTGACTTGAAATTACATGTTATGGATTTGGCTTCCAAACCCCTAAATTTAGATTCATTTAAGCAGTTCTGAGATGGGATTTCGTCTCTACTGTTGAATTTTTATTTAGGGATTTGATTTATTTTTCGTTTTCGTAGTGGGATTCCGTTGCTAAAGGGAAATGGCCATTTAAAATTTAAAATATATTTTTTTCAAAATAATAAAATAAATAATCTGTGAAAATGGGAAAAGTTATTTTGATTTGGGCTTAATCTTTTTAAAAAAAATTAAACTGAATAATTTTTAAACTAATTTTTTGTGTTTGTTTGAATTTAATCTTGAATAATAATTCTGCTAATATTCAAAGGATGAATATGCTTTATTTCAATCACCAATTTAATAAACTTTAAAATTTTAAAAATAATATA
>CANXYC012317707.1:0-45528 GCA_948193065.1 Aleurites moluccanus
TTCTTGGCAATGTGTATTGCTGACATGTTATCATAATGAAGCTCCACAGGTTGTTCATGCTCAACTCCTAGATCCTTCAGCAAGTACAATAGCCATAAGATTTCACAAGTCACAGAGGCCATGGCTCTATACTCAGCCTCAGTTGAACTCCTTGCCACTGTTGCTTGTTTTTTCGACTTCCAACTTATCAAACTATCACCAAGCTGCACATAATAACCAGTCAACGATCTTCTAGATTCATTACAGCCCGCCCAATCACTATCACAAAATCCACATAACTGCAGTATTGAATTAGAAGACATAAGTATACCCTGACCTGGAGTTCCTTTAAGATACCTCAGTACCATTTGTGCTGCTTGCATGTGTAAATCAGTAGGTTTATCTATAAATTGTGAAAGCACATGCACTGAATAGCTGATTTCAGGTATGGTCAGCATAAGATACATCAGTTTTCCTACTAATTTTCTGTATACAGTAGGATCTGATGGGACATTGTCTTCTTCGTGCACCAATCTGTGATTCACATCCATTGGAATTCTGCTAGGCTTCGGTCCTAACTGACCAAATTCTTCCATCATCTCTAATGTAAACTTTCTTTGACAAATAGAAATGCCATGTTTCAATCTAGCTATTTCCAATCCTAGGAAATACTTCACTTTACCCAAGTCTTTCAATTTGAATTGATAGGCTAAAAAGTCTACTATAAGCTGTAAATTATCCCCTCCTATTAGAATATCATCCACATAGACAAGCAAAGCAACAAAACCTGCATGTGTAGACTTGATAAACAGAGAATAGTATGCCTTTGATTGATTGTATCCATGTTCCAACAAGCATTCAGTGAACTTAGCATTCCATTGCCTGGGTGCTTGTTTGAGTCCATATAAGGATTTTTGCAGCTTACAAACTAACCTTTGATTCTTACCTGCAACACCAGAAATATTCAACATGGAAACACAGTTTGCTTCTTTATTAGATGCTGAGATATCAAATTCATGTGTCATCTCCCCCTAAATTTGATATTCTGGTGGACCTTCCATATAAACTTCCTCCAATAAGTCACCATGAAGGAAGGCATTATTGATATCTAATTGCACCATGTGCCACCCTTTTATGGCAGCTATAGCAAAAAAAGTTCTGACTGTGGTGTACTTAGCCACAGGACTGAACGTCTCTTGATAATCAAACCCCTCCTTTTGGCTGTATCCTTTAGCTACTAACCGTGCCTTATACTTATCAAGGGTGCCATCTGCTTTATATTTGGTCTTATAGACCCATTTGCAACGTATTGGTCTCTTGTCAGGTGGTAAAGTAACCAAAACCTAAGTACCATTCTGCTCTAGAGCTCGTAATTCATCTTGCATAGCCAATTTCCAGTGATCAAATTGATTTGCTTGGGTAAAGGTAGTGGGATCTTTATTAGAGGTGATAGAAAGGACAAAAGTCTTATGGTTTGGTTGTATACGGTCATAAGTGATATATTTTTGTAGGGGATATGAAGTGACTGTTGAGGTATTATTGGCTGAATGCTGTGAATGTAATAGCTGAGTATGATAGTCTTGTAAATAGGTTGGATAGGTCATTGTTAAGATGAGAGGAGGTCTGATTATGAGCCAAATTCTGAGTTGTATTGGGTGAGGACTGTGGACTGTGCACTTGAGTAACTTCATTATGTATAGCAGTTTCATTTGTATTGTGAATATCACTGGGAATATCACTGGTTTGATTATCAGTTTCATTGGCTGTTGGTATTGAAAGGTGGTGTAAGTTTTCATATTTATTGGGTGAAAAATTAGGTAAAATTGGTTGAGAAGAAGGTTGCACATCAAAATCAGCAGCAGGAAATGTGATTTGAGAGAAAGAACTCTGAAAAGGAAAGATTGTCTCATAGAATTGAACATCCCTAGAAATGAATACACTTTTAGTTTCAAGATCATAAAGCTAGTAACACTTGACATAGGGAGGATATCCTATGAATATACATTATCTAGACCTACTGTCAAACTTTCTTTTGTGTGTTGTGAGAGAAACAACAAAACATAAACTGCCAAATGAACGTAAATGATGATATGTAGGAGCTTTATGGAATAACAACTCGAAAGGTGTAGAATTCTGAATGATTGGTGATGGTGTTCGATTAATTAGGTAGATGGCAGTGAGGACTGCATCTCCCTAGAATCGAATGGGAAGTGAAGCATGAAATAACAAGGATCAAGCGATATTTACAATATGCTGATGCTTACGTTCAGCAACTCCATTTTACTGTGGAGTGTAAGCACATGTTGTTTGATGTATAATTCCTTTTTCAGTATAGAAAGAATGCAAATTGAACTCAGTACCATTATATGTATTTATGGCTTTAATTGGACAGTGAAACTGAGTTAAAATGAGTTGATGAAACTGTGGTAACAAATGTGAAACTTCACTCTTATTTTTCATTAAAAAACCCCAAGTAGACTTTGTACAATCATCAACTATAGTGAGGAAATAATGGTTCCTATACAAATCAGACTGAGAGTAAGGATCCCAAGTATCTACATGAATCAAGTCAAAGGGACTGTGATTTTCCAACATGAGAAGTAAAATGAATTCTCTTAAGTTTTGCTTTTGGACAAGTAAGACATACAACATCTGACTCTATAACAACCTCTGGTACTAAATTTTTGAGTTTATTTAAGGGACAATGACCCAACTTATGGTGCCAAATTGGATAAGAATTTGTAACTACAAAATTACAGGAAGGAACATTATTGCTGCTGGATTTGATGCTTTGGAGAATCGATGATTTAGGTGTAAAGCTTTGTAAGTAGAACAGTCCATCTTTCATTTTATCCAGTCCAATCGTCATCCATGAGGATAGGACCTGGATAAAACAAAGATCATGCAGTAAAACAAGACATAATTATTTGGTAAAGGTCAACTTACTTACTGATATAAGATTAAAAGTAAAGGATGGTACTAAGAAAATATTATGGAGTGTAATATGATCATTTAGTTTAACAGTACCTATATGAGTAACTATAGCTTTAGTTCCATTTAGTAGTTGAATGAATACATTTGAAACTACTATAGAAGTATGTAATAAATCAACAGAGCATACAACATGATCTGTTGCACCCGTGTCCACAATCCAAGGTGTATGAATGAGTGATGAATGTGTTTTATGCATTAATGACATAAAGGTATCTTGGTTTGCAGTGAAAAAAAATAGAGAAATTCATACCTGCAAGGTTTGCAAAATTAGGTCCATTAGAGTTATTAGAAGTTGATGGTGCTGGGGCAGTAGTTGAAGAAGGAGAATCAACTTGATCACTGAGAATGAACATCAACTTTTGAACTTGCTCCTTTGAGAGATTGAGACTCAGAGAATTGGATTTAGTATCAACTGCTTCAGAGAATGATGTCACTGCTGCAACATGTGAATTCTTAAATTGGTTGGCATTTGCTGAACTTTGACCTAAGAGCCTTGGCTTGTTGAACTTAAAGCCTTCTGGATAGCCAATAATTCTATAACAATTTTCCTTATTGTGACCTGGCTTTCCACAGTGACTACACTTCATAGCAAAATAGCATATTTCCTTTAAATGACCAAGTTTCCCACAGAAGGAACATTTCATCTCTGTTTTCCTTCTGACCGCCATAACTGCAACTTCAGCAAAAATTGGTGATTGAATCATCAAGGTCTTTTGACTTTCTTCTCTTAAAATCATGTTATAAGCTTGATCCAAATTAGGGAAAGGCTTCATAGCTATAATCTATGACCTAATGACTTGAAAATTCTCATTAAGCCCATTCAAGAACTTAAAAACGTAGTCCTTCTGTGCATCTTCAACAAATTGTTTAAAGCAATCATCATTATACTGTCCACATTCACAATGAAGCAAAGGCCTAAAACACCTCAGTTCTTCCCACACGACATTCAACTCATTAAAATATGCATCCATAGAATTCGCTCCTTGAGTAATCGTGCATAATTTCTGTTGGAGATGACAAATACGAGTATCATCTGGTTGAGAAAACCGTTGATTAAGTTTCTTCTAGATCATGCTTGCATCTTCCATGTAGAAAATTGTTGAGGCGATTGAAGGCGAAATAGATCGGAGCAGCCACGCAACCACCAAGTTGTTACATCTTGACCAGGGAAAAAACAGAGCATGCCCAGAAGTTGGTTTACTAATAGATCCGTCGATAAAACCTTGTTTGTTTCGAATGGATACAACAAGGAGAAAATATCGTTTCCAGGAAACGAAATTAAAAATATCAAGAACGGGTGTAACAATTACCGAACTATGATTCTTGAAGTGATGAATAAAGTAGGGAGATGCTGGATTCTTTGTAGGGTTTTGATTATTCGCCATTAATACTAATCAGCTAACCTTCTGAAACAAACTATAATAGAGAGGAGACAAGGAAATTTCGAGAAAAAGAGAGAGAATGCTCTGATACCATGTTACAAGAGAAAATGAAAAATGAATTCTGGAATGTTCATTACTTACTGTTCAATGTACTGCTGGTATCCATATATACAAGTATTCTATACTAACTACTTAGTCAAAACTAACTATTAACAAACATAACAAATTACTTAACTTAAAAGGTACATATTATTTATTATAGGCATTACAGCACAAGCTAAGCACCTTTAATAATAAGTATATATTTATCATTAATAGTTTAATTAAATTAATGTTATTAATTTCAATATTTATTATTGTATATCTTAATTAAACATACATGCATATGGAGATTAATTAGTAGATATAATAATTAAAACTGAATGCATAATTTAACTCTTAAAATTAAAAAGAAATAAAAAAATCTTATAGTATTAATCTTTCTAATTTCATAAATAATGATTTAAACTTCTAATAAATAAATTAATAAGACCAATATTTAATTAATCTGAATGATAAATATCATAACCGCTTAAACAATAGTCTTAAATTCGAATTCCTGTAAATTTAGCAATCAATATTGGAAAAGCCAAAACCCCTTTAAGAGATCTCTATGGCTCAAATATAAATTAATTTGCAATAGTCTTACAACTCGAATTCGGATTAGTATGCAGTATTCGGACGCAAAATAATTTAACAAAAAAAAATTAATAAGAATACTTGTCACTTTGCCAACTAAACCCTTAATTAGTGTTAAATTAGAGAACTAAGTAATTGACATTTTAAGTCCGTAGCCAAATTTTGATGAACAGGGAAAAAAATATCGTGTACTTGATAATCTAATTTGTTGTTAAAGAAACATATAATGGGCTAATAAGGATGAATTTGATTAGTTTTTTTTTTTTTTCTTTTTCTTATTGAGAATATGAGTAGTGAATATTTTAAGTTTAAATATTTTCATTTATCATTTTGATAAAAAATTTTATTAAGTAAGAATTATTTCAATCTATGTTTTAATTAAAAATATTTTTCAATATATTGAGGGCTTAAAAAAAGTGAAAAGAACAAGAATTTTCAAATTTCAAAATAAGAACTCATATTGCATAAACATTCATCGATTTATAAAATTAATTAAGATTTGATGGTTGAAATCAACATTCATAAGATAATTGAAAAGAATTAAATATAGATACGGCTTAATAGTTTTGATTACTTGATAATATTTTATAATATAAAATAAAAACTCAATTATTATATATATTAATTTTAATAGCTAATTTATTTTTAAAACACATAGACAAAAAATTATTTTAATAATTTACTTAATTATCTGTAATTAAGAATTTTTTTTTTTTCATTTTCTTGAATTAGGTAGGTTTGAAAGTGAAAGTACATAATTCAATAAAGTCATAGATGATGAAAACAAAATGGGTTGTTGTCTTGTTGATATATATATATATATATATAATATAGTATGTGACCAAGAAAATTCATGGTTTGTTTGTATTTAAATGACCGTGATTAACTTGCTGGGAGCAATAACAAAACCGGTAGATATATTAATGTATATGGTCAAATTTTAATTGACTTCCATATAGAATGCTATTTAGAATTATATCTATCAACTTCATTTATATATAATATTGTTTTAATCATCTAATATTGTATATCTACATATAATTAACTTCATCAATACGATAACGTTACATCGGTCTATATATATATTTTTTATAATTAATCATGTAATTTTTTTAAATACATAATTAAATAATTAATACTTTATTAATTATCATGTAATTAAGTTGCAAAATAATTAAGATATTTTTATTTTTATTGTGTAGTTGTATTTACATCGTTTTATCAATTGACCACACCACAAGCAACAGTATTTTTCCTTTCGGAAAACTATTATGAAGAAATTGTCTAATTTTTGTTAATTCAACGAAAAATCACATTTCACGTTGAGATGTGCGCAACAACTGAAATTGTACATTTCAAATTTCAAACAAATAAAATATCTAATATGACCTAGACCTAATAATCAAAATTTCAATGTTTTCATAATCATAAACTTTTAAAAATTACCATAATTATGATTAATTTCCGTGATTTAATTATTTATATTAATTATTAACTGATGGTTGGTGACTGAATAGTTTATTGTTATAAATTTTTGATAAAATTATTATTAGCTGTTAACTTAAAATTAAAATTTTTATAAATCTGTCTATTTGATTATCTAATATCTAATAATTATCACTAATTAAACTTTTTAATATAGATGTTTGGAACAAAAAAAAAAATTAACAGTTGCTGTAAAATTTTTTATCAAACAGCAATTAAATTAGAATCATAAAGCTGATAACACTGAAAAATATTTATTTATTTTTACATTGAATATAAAGTATTAGAAAGAGTATGCAATGCTGTATATCCTTGTAATATTTAGCTTATAAATTATATATGTTTCTTGCCTGGTAAGCTAGATCTTATAGTTGACAATGCAAGCAAGCATTAGAAGATAAATCTACTCAAAAAAAGGCTACATCGTAGTTGACCAACTACTGATACTGATATTTTGTTCTCTGTCTTCCTGCTATTTGGCTGTTCACAATTTTAAATTATAAGTTCCCATCAACAATGATAATATGAGCTGTGAATTGGGTTATAATAAAAAAAATTGATTAATTATGTTGGTTTTGAACAGTCGGAGACACGGCTCGTCTTTTATCTAAAATCAACATAAGTATATATATATGTATATAGAGCATGAGAAAAGGATTTAACATAAACAGTAACTAATATATTCACATCATTACTTTAACTATAATCTTAACATAATTAATATAATAAGATTTGTAATAGCGTGACCCACATGAGATAGACTACTATACACACACACATCTACATATATAAGTCTTAATCACCAAAAAGGGTATCGATATATAGAGAGTGCTTGTATTTATTTAAAATATGCATAAATTATTATATAAGTCTTAATCATATAAAAGGGTAACGATATATAGAGAGTGTTTATATTTATTTAAAATATGTATAAATTATTATTTTGAAGTTTAAAAAATATTAAATGATTTTTTTGGGTGATTAATTTAAAATATTATTTTAAAATTTAAAAATAAAAAAAATTTAAATTAGATATAGTAACTTTTTTAAAATGACATTTTCAAAATAAAGTTTTTTTCCAAATACCAATATAATATAAGACCAACGGTAGAAATTAATTTATCAAATAGTGCAAACCAGTACAATGTAATGTCACTTTCAAAATAAAAAAAAGTTAAAGATAAAAGAAAATAAGTAATAAATTTGGAGTTAGAGTTTATTATACATACGTACATTGATACATATATTTAATTAGTCAAATACGTAGTTAGTTCTGATCCAAATGGTTTTGAGTCACTTCAGTTCAATAATTTTTTTTAAATTTATTAAATAATTTTTATATGATTCATTAAAATATAATTTTTTATATAATTTTGATCTACTTAAAAAAATTTTTATCTATATAAAAAGTTTTAAATTTTAGCTTACCTAAAATAAATTTTTGACTTCTTCGCATCCCTGTAATTAGTACTACGGGCTCATAATATTATAAATCAGATTTCATATTTAAAAATTTGAAAAAAATATTTCGTATAAAATTTTATCCAACAATCTTAAGTCTTTAAGTTAATGAAGAATTATGGCTAATTTGAATAGATTATTTAGAAAAATCATCATGATTCATGCCTGTGATAGGAACTGATTAATGAAGTTGAGAAGTTAATTAAACACACAAATTTTTGTAGGTCTACAGCCGAATTTTAAGCAGGGAATTTGGTTGCAACAAAAATTAAGAATAGAGTTGTCAAGTAAACATAAGCAAAAACGATGAAACATATGGTCAAGTAATTTGAATTGAATTCATATTTCATGCTTTGTGATGATGTTGAATATCTGAAGAAGATAGATCATAAGACACAAACCTTTAGGTTATTCCACACATGTTTTTGTAATAATTGTGCAACACGCAACCACTTCTATTAATATCTTGTCTTTTATTAATTTATTTTTTTTATCTTAAAAACTTTTAAAATGAAAAAAAAATATTTATCCCATTATTAATGTATTAAATTTTTCTTAAAATTTAATAAATTTTAAATAATTAACTTTAATTAAGTGATATTAAAATTATTTTAGGGATTTTAAAAATTTTAATTATAATTTAATTAACCAAAAAATTTTATTTATTTTGTCAACTTTGAAAGTCTTTCAAAACAACTATCATTTCACAGTTTTAGTCAACGGAAGGCTAAACGCTTGAATCTCTATGTTGCTTCATTGGTAAATGAAAATAGATAAGAGTAGTTGAAAATAAAGAATAATAATTTAAGAATGACCAAGACATAAACACCACTTAACACGGTACATAAGTTTTTTTTTTTTTTTAATGAAAGGAATAAAAATAAATAACTAAATTACATAGTTTTTAACATATAAAACTTCACAAACATAATGTATCAGAAAAATAAAGATATCCATCTGTGAATCAATTCAAATATTTTATCTTATTTAATATTTTATTTTCTATTTTATATATTTTTTATATATTATTTTATTTATAAAAAATAATATAACGTATAAATAAATATACGAGATATGAGATATGTCACTTTATAGGTAAAACACTTTGATTCTTCTTTGGTTTAATATAATTTGGTTCCATATTTTTCTTTCTTTCAGGCGTAACTACCTAGGTTTTCTTGTATAAATAGTCAACTGAATTGATTAATCGAAAAGAGAATTTATACCAAGTCTATACAGGAACATCTACTTTATTTATTTTTTCTTTAGTGTTAAATAAGCATTACCATTTTCATTATTATTCTAATTCACTTTCTTGTTAGGTAATGAAAATAAAATTAATTATGTCAATATATAAATAAGAAATTATTAGTTAAGACGATGGCGTATTTCTCTTATTCACATAAAAATAAATTTATATTTTTAATTACATATAAATTTATTTTTATATAAATAGAAGTGAAGAAATTTATTAAAATAATAATTTAGATAATTTGAAAATAATGAATTATTTATAATATTTTGATTTAATCATTTTAATTATAAAAATTTGAATCAAATCAATATGATAAGAATCTCTATTTAGTTATATTTTAATATTTAATTTTATAATTCACCAATGTGATATATTTTTATATGTCAACACTTAACCCTTAAGTGGTAACTAGTCTGATCCAGTTGTCACTTAACAATTTAAGCAGGTAATTTAATATTCTGGTAGTTTAGTTTGATAAGTTACTAGCCTACTGATAATCTTGGTCTTTTAGTAGTTTGATAGGTTACTAACCCACTTATAATCTGGTTAGCTAACTAATAATCTTGGTCTTCTGATAATTTGATAGATTATCAACCAACTAATAATATGATATTCTGGTAGTTTAATGGGTTATCAACCCACTGATAATTTTGTAATTTTGACTGTAGTCTATTTTTATTATGATAATGTAGTTTGTATTTTGATAATTTTATAATTTGATAGGTCATGATAGAAATTTACTTTGATACCATGGAGAAGTTTATTAGAAGGGACAATATAAATAATTTGAAAAAAATGTGTTATTTATAATATTTTAATTTGATCATCTTAATTATAAAAATTTAAATCAAGTTAATATAGTAACAATCTCTATTTAGTTATATTTTAATATTTGATTTTATAATCTACTAATAAGAGATATTTTTATATATCAATATAAGAGGAATATGTTTCAATCTTATTCAATATATTTTTTTATATATGTGTGTCATAATTAATCTGAAACTACAGTTTGTTATTAGGTAGCGGGTGGTATGATGCAAGTCAGTAGCTAAGACAAATTCATAGTCTCTGCTCTGTTCCCATGGCTGCAGGCTGCAAGTTGTTATGGATGATGTTAGTTAAGTTTCAAGTGGTCAAATTTTAATTGACTTGCAATATTTATGTTTCATAGGAAGAAACTTAGAGGGTTACAGGGAAATATGTATTAATGTGCTTTGACATTCCATTAATTGACAATTATTTTTCTTTGTTAATTGCCTCGAAATTATAATATTAGCTTTTGACATTTCATTAATTGACAAAGTCTCATAAAATTACTGTATCTGTTTTGAAATTAATAGACAATTATTTTTTTTCATATTATCGCATCGTAACCTTTCTGTGAGTTGAGTTAAACAGATCCAGCAATAACCCTTCTGTGAGTTGAGTTAAACAGATCCAGCAATCTTTATTTTCTACAATATTTTAAAGTTTTATTTATTTATTTTTTTTAAATATTGCATAAGGGCTTTGAATTCAAGCTTTCAAATCTCAACAATATTAATGGCAATATTCTTAAAATCAATCCCATGGTCTACTAATTTGAAAATTCCCCAGTTCGCAGAATAACATAATTAACATTTAATATTTCTTGACAAATTTTCTCGTATCTTCCATTGGAGAATTATAATATTATAGGGATGACATCATCTACATTCCCAAAGTTGTTGTCATCCATTGCTGGCTATTCTTTAGACCCAAATGAAATTTTTGACACATATTGTTAGCCATGGAAGAGAATGATTCAACATCGTTGTTGTTTGATGCCATCTGGAGTCTCAATATCTAATTTCTTCTTGGTAGAATAGGAAGTAATAGCTAATTTTTCATAATTAAAGCCAGAGCTTCTAATGCTATTAATTAATTGGAGATTATTGTATGCTTAGGTTTCTTTGACTTCTGTTATTTTTCTTTTGTTCGTGAATGGTTGTTTTGCACGATCATGGCTGATTGATTCTTATTAGTATTTTTTTTTATGAAGAAAAGGAAGACAAAACAATCAAATCACTCAAACTCAAGTAGCCAACCATGAGTATCAGTAGGAGGGTTCTAGCCAATAGGTACCATACTCAAGAGTACTTCTATAGTGAGCCAAATAATCAACACAAAAATTAACTTATCTGTAAAAATAAAAAATATTAGGAATATTGAAAACTTATATAGTATTAGAAGTGTTGATTTCAAAAATTAGCTATTGAGATTAGATAGTCAAATTATATATAAGTTCATTCAATATCTTATATTTAGTTCATATGAGATTTATTATCTTAATAATTCTCTTAGGTGATATTTGGGTCAAGATAATTTTTTATTAAATCCAGTTGACACTTGTAAATTTATGATGAAAATTGGGTTGATATAATTAAAAGCCCGACACAGACGAAGAGACAGTAGAAAAAAATCTATCACAGGGAGAAATTGAAAGCCCAACTTGGGTGAATAAATACATTTAAAAACCCATCATCAGGTGAAAAACAACTAAAAGAAACTTACTATGAGTAAGAATTGAAATCAAACTAAACCCAGAATATACTAAAAAATTAAAATTTCAGTCCAAATTATGATTTAATAGGAAATTATTTTTTCGCTCTAATACCATGTTAGAAATGTTGAGAGTTTATATAGTTTTGAAAGTACTAATGTCAAAAACTAATTATTGAAATCAGAGAATCCAATTATATATAAACACATTCAATATCTTGTATTTAGTCCATGTGAGATTTATTATCTTAACAAGAAATATGGACAATCCAATTCTTTCTAAGAAGATTCTCGATACTTTGCACAAGGGGAAATAAACTATTTACCTCAATCTCCTCCCTTAAGATTAAAGTAGCCACTAGAGCACTGTCACATTTAACCAATACCTTTCCCTTATTCCATGCCAAGTTCAGCCCCATAATTTTGCCATTGTAATCGAACCTGAATCCAAATTGACAGCAAATCATGCTAGCCAACTAGCATTAGAATTGCAGATTAAACTTCTAGTTGAAGCAAGTTCATTATTTCCATTAAATAAGCCATCTGTATTAAGCTTGCACCAATTATTTGGAGGTTTGCTCCAACCAATCCATTGTGAGACCCTTTTAATATTAGTGCTAGTCCCCATCAAAATGCACTCATAGTGAGTATTGATGATCTCCTTTCCCTTTTCAAGAATAATTTCCTTTGGATTTTCTCTCAAACAAAATCCCTCCTTAAATAATCAGTTATTGCACCATATCCATAAATGTTAGCACATCAGCAAAGATAAGGCTCCATAGAATGTCATTCATCACCACCATCTAGCTAGAAAGATTAGAAAGAATCCAATCTTCATAGTTTGAATGAAAGAAAAAGATCATATTTATTGATTGGGGTATGATAGAACACCATATAATTTAAGAAATGAAGCAATTACATAGCACATGAACTGCATCTTCGTCATGGATGAAACATGAAGAATTATACTAGATTATTTATCATATGGTGCCTTTATTAAAATTTGTTAACATCCAATAGTGAAAGCAAGCTAAAGGAAAGATCTCATCCATTACAAATCTTGCCAACTCCATATAGAATCCTATTTTTTATTATTTCTTATTCTAGTCAAACCTTTGATAAATTCATAGGATGAACGAATAATAAACTTGCCATACTCCGATTGCCCCCAAAAAAGTTGGTTAGGATTATCACCAAAATAAGGAAACTTCAAGCTGCAATTTGACAAAGTTTAGTAAATGGTAAAAATTATTGGAACATAATCCAATTTCAAGTCCCATCTTGAGCTACAAATTCATGAAATTTCATATTAAATAGATAACTAGAAACGGGCAAGTTAATATAGAAGATTAGGAGTTGATTATCTTCTAGCTATATATTAAGCCAAAATTGCATAGCTTTACCATCTCTAACAACCCATCCAATCCCTTATAACATGTGAGGCCAAATACGAATAATGCTTTTCCATAACCAAGAAGGTTGATGAATATGAAAGCTATCTAAGTTAGCTCTATCACCATGATAATATTTGCAATGAATCACCTTAACCCAAAGGGCATCTTCTTTAGTAAGAACTCCCCAATCATGAGAAAAACATTATTAGTTTCATGCATTGACCAAAAACCAAGGCCATAACCTTTGGGCTAACAAAGAACATCTCACTTAGTAAGAGAAACACCTCTTCTCTTAGCATCCATACCCCAAACAAACTTGCAACAATGGCTTTTAATTTCATTGTAGAGGAACACAGGTAAATCGTAGATTACATCACATAATTAGGGCTAGCTAGCAAGATAGATTGAGCTAGCATGATTTGGTCAGCTAAAGATTTGCCTTCCAACCTCTTATTTCTTCCTAATTCAATCTAAAACAAAGCTACAATCTTGCTTTTTAACCTTTAGTGCAACAATAAAACTCCCAAGTAAGTACCTAAATTATTAATTAGCTTAAAACCATAGGACTGACTTAACCCTTAAGTGCAACAATGAAACCCCTAATAATGATTTTGCTTCTAGCTTGGCAAGCATAATAGACATATTCTTAGAGCAATATAAGAGCATTTTATCAAACTAACTTTTTGACCTGAAGCATCAAGGAAGGAATTAAACACACCTCGAATGATCGAAACTTTCTCCAAAGAATCTTTGGCAAATAATACCAAATCATCAATAGAGAAAAGGTACAACATAGTAGGACCATAACGCCTTAAACAAACTAAGCTTTGCTAGCAACTACAGACTGAATACTACGGGATAATCTTTCCATGTATAAGAAAAAAATATAGGGAGGAGATGTGAACACCTTACCAAGTGCCCCTTGACGAGATAAAATCACTAATTGTTACCCCATTCTATAAGATAGTCGCATCCCAATTTGGTTCAATATCTCCGTCATCAAAAACATCTTTAATGGTCTTGCAAACAGATAACCCAACAACTCCCCAATTTTTTTTTTTTAAACAATGCATTAAACTCATCAACTCTAAGAGCTTTCAAAGGACCCATACTAAACATAGCTTCCCAAACTTTATTATCAACAACAGGCCTGACCAAAGCTAACATATCATTACTACTAAGAGAGGAAACTCATTTGTCATAGAGTTAAGAGTGCATTGAGCATTATCTTCAGTATATAGTTCTTGAAAAAAGATGTTGCGTCTCTTTATGGATCTCTTGATCATCGCACCAATGCCCTTCATTGTTTATGAACATTAAGATTTTATCTCTTCTTCTTTTTTGCTATAGTTGTAGAGTGAAAATAGCTAGTGTTTGTGTCACCAAAATTTAATCATTTAGTTATTACTTTATAGAAAAGATCCATAGAGTTAAGATTGCATTGAGCATTATCTTCAGTATATAGTTGTTGAAAAAATATGTTATGTCTCTTTATGAATCTCTTTATCATCGCACCAATGGCCTTCATTGTTTATGAACATTTGGATTTTATCTTTTTTTTTTTTTTTTTTTTTTTTGCTATAGTTGTAGAGTGAAAATAGCTAGTGTTTGTGTCTCCAAAATTTAATCATTTAGTCATTACTTTCTAGACAAGCTCCTCCTATGTAAGAATATTCTCACATTCAGCCCGCTATTCTTTCTCTAAATTCTTTAGAAATAATATCTTGTCTCTAGGACATTCTGAATTTATTTTTAAGATGAGTTAAAACTCTCTTCTTTCAATAAGTAATATGCCCAAATTCTTCTCTGTTCCACTTCTCAAGATCACCTATATATTTAGAAGATAATTACATATATATATATATATATATATATATATATATATATATATATATTAGTATTATAACCCCACTTTCCAACTACTAATTCTTGAAATTCTTATGAAGCACCTATGGAGTCAATAAAAGGAAAACTCTCTACTGTCGAGAAACATTATTATGATTAAACCTAACAAGTAATGGCCTATGATTTGATTGGATCTTAGGCAAAAACAATGTTGAGGCATTAGTAAAAAAAGTCGTTTCAAACCACATTACAAATCATTTTATCCAATCGCTCAAGAAGAGTTCCCCTTGCCCAATTAAAGTGAGGTCCATGAAAACCAATGTAAACCATAACACTTCCTTCAAACCAGTCACGTAACAAATTCAAAGTGCGAGTATTATGCGAGCATCCTTCCCTCCTTTCATCCATGTGCACAATAGCATTAAAAATCTCCAGCTAGTGCCCACAAATCAATTATATCCTTACTAAAAACTTTTAGTCGTTCCTTCAGACCTTTATTGACTATAAGATCCAGACTCACATAAACAACAGTGAAAAGGAAAGAAACATTATTAGCATCCTGAATATGCATGTGAATGTATTGTCTATTATTCTTAGAAATAGAAATATGAATTAAAGTTTCCCACAGGGCCCAAAATTCCTCTTGAAAATCCAATCGCTTCTACCTAAAGTCTAATTATATGATAACATTATTATTAAAATCTTTGGAACTATATACATGTGGACTTATAAGTTGACAAGTATTATCTATCATCTGGTGGTCTTGGGAGAGCTACCTTCATCAGTTGGGTCTCCATTAGAAAAATCTTAAGATTGGAAGTATCTTAGATAAGACCATATACATTTGTAAAAATTTTCATTATGGTTGATTTTTAATTTGATAATTGATTCAATAGTAAATGCTTTCACTTTATTGATTATAATTTAATTCTTAATTGTAATTAGATTATAAATGAAGTTTTTTTTCCCTTTTATAATTTTTTTTTAATTTCGATGTAAATGATTTACTTTTCACCTTATTAATTAAAATCTAATTAGATTATAACTAAAAATATTTCTTTCTTTTTTTTTTTATAAATTTTCTGATTTTAATATGAATGATTTATTTTTAATTAAATTAAAAAAGTGAACTTAATCAATTCAACATCTTATAATTTTAGTATCAACAAGAATATTCGAACCTAAAATTATTACTCAAATCATATATGCTTTTACAATTAATCTATGCTTAGATAAAGCAACATATTATTCTTAATTTTTACAATGCAATATAAGGGTAAATATGTTTTAAGGAGGCTATCATTAGGGAAAATATGAATAAAAAATTAGAGTTTTATGAATTATTTATATATAAAAAAATTACTCTCCTCTGAATCTACAGTTAAAAAGTAGAAAAAATAAAGGGAAACAAACATATTCCCTTTTCGAGATTATAATTATAAGATAATGATCTTTTATCACGTACGTTTCCATAATTCCACTAAATGATAAAGGGTCCATTATTTTATAATTTGATGATATTAATATTTAATATTGTCATTATGTTAATAAGTTAGTAATTAATGTAAGATCATACATTCAAACCTGATAACAATTACTTTTTTTTTTAATATTTCCAATTTAACAAAAACTATAATCTTATCAAACAACTTGAATGATTCATTAAAAGCACATTAATTTTCCATTGAATTTTTGATCCAACGTTGAATATCCTTCTTTATAATGCAACAAATCAATGTACAAAAAGTTATAAAAACACAGAACTTGGGAAAGGAGTCCTTACCTTTTTGCATGTGGGCTAGGCCTATTATTCCTCATCAACGACCGTTAACAGGCCCATTATTCCATAAAGAAGTGTTCCATAGCAAACACTAAATGGCTCATATCAATAATTTCAATTCAATAAAGCGAGGTAGTTGTAACGACCATATTAACTACCCTAAAGTAACAAATTCAATTCGAAAGTATATAATTATTTGTTTTTTAACTTTTGCTCATGAGAATGTCTACGGAGATTTAGTTTAGTTTTATTTTCTCATTCCAATATTAAAAGAAAAAATTGAAAATCAGATTAAAAAAATATTTTATTATGTATTTTATGATTTAAAGATGTACTATCTCTCTCTCTCTCTCTCTCTCTCTCTATATATAAGATTTTTCTTAAAAAAAAGACAAGTAAAAGAAAATATTACATGCAATATTCAAATAGTAAATAATTTAATAAAAAGAATTTGTAACTTTAGTCTATCAATAAAGATAAAAGTGATTTTGGGATTCGATTTTATAGTTTGATATATTTTTTTTTTGGTAATTTGACCATAATTAAGATTTGAATATGAGACTATTCAGTTACGAAGAGACAAACTCCAAAACTAATAAATTAAAAATTCATAATTTATTTAGTATTTAATTTAAACTTATTTTTTAAATTTACACATTTTGTCAAAACTATTTTGAAGGTATTTAGATTTATTTAAAATGGATATAAAACGCTGTGTTAAAATTTAAAAAATATCAAACGATTTTTTAAATATTTAGCTAATTAATTTAAAACGCCGTTTTGAAATTTAAAAATATAAAAAATTTAAATTAAATATGTCATCTTTTTTAAAATAATATTTTTAAAATTTTATTTTTAAAATCTCATTTATATTCAAACACCCTCTAATCATAATATTAAATAGGTATTCATCAGTTAATATGTTGACATTAAATTTGTAACTGTTAATATAAAAAAGGAGGTTTGATTTCTATTAACTATTAATGGAAAAAAAAAAAAGGAACAAAATAGTAAATAAGGGAATAAGAAACTTTTTTAACATTAGATGAGAAATTAATTCTAAATTTATTGTCATTATATAATTATTATTAAATTATATAATAATTTTTTTATAAATTAATATCATTAAAATTTATGAATTAATTTAATCGATTAATTTAAGTTAAAATTATAAAAAATATTATATAATTTTTAATTTTAATTTATCAAATTTTAATTTATAAAGATTTTATATTATTTTAATATGTATAAAAAAATTATTTTTTCTTATTTTTTTTAATATTAAAGAGGGAAATCGATTTTAAATTTATTATTTAAAAAAATATATATTTATTATATTTCAATATATATATATATATTTTGTTGTTTAGTAATATTTATATATTATATTTGTTGTTAAGTAAAAATTTACATTTAAAAGCAGCCAATAATGATAACTTCAGGATTTTCCTTAAAAAAAAAAAAAGCCAAAAACCCATGTTCTGTTCTCTATAGTTGGTCAATCTATGGTCCCAATCCTTAGGGGTCTATTCCATAATTTGATTTCGGTTAGCCAACCTAACGACTAGACCTCCTTGACCTCGCAGTTGTTTCCTCGAAACTTGCAATTACCCGTTTATCCGGCGAAATCTCTCATCGGTAAATCTTTTTCTTCTTCTTCCGTTTATAATTTTGTCTTAATTTTCCATCAAAGAAATATTAGCAATGGCTATTCAGATGCTACAGTTATCGGTGATATTTTTTTGCTTTTGAGGTGTTGTAATTACGAATTTGTAATGTAATTAAGCTAGGCCATGACTTTGTGGTAATTTGGATTTCGCGAAACAGGAATCTAGGCGATGTGTCATCAGAATTGTTGTTTGCATTTGTCTGTAGAAGAAGCAATTGCAGCTGATGAAAGTCTCTTAATATATTGCAAGCCTGTTGAACTTTACAATATTCTTCACCGCCGTGCTCAATTCAATGTAATGTCTGTTTTTTCCCCTTGAAATTTCTGGGCTTTTTTTTTTTCATTGTAGTTTTGATTAGTGCTTTTTCTGTTTTAGCCTTCGTTTATTCGAAGATGTTTGCGTTACAAAATTAAAGCAAGGCGAAAAAGGCGGTACGAGCTTCTATACTTGATTGATTTGTCAATATCACTTTTTTTTTTTTTTCTAAATGTCATTATTTTTTGTTTTATTTTGCATTTGTTTTGTTGCCACTCAAGAACATTAGATCCTACTAAGTGATTGAAATAAGGAACAAGCTCAGTGATTAGTGTGGTTGATTATTTTCCTCTTGTTAAATACAAGTTAAGAAAGCTTTTTAATGCTTTATTTACCCATCAAATTTAGTGGGAGCGGAAATATACTTGCTTTGTGGTTATGTTTTTGGTGTTGCTAGATGGTTAATGTATTTGGATACATATGCATTTCTAGATTGGCAGCTGGAATTGTAATTTTCAACTACAGGGACTACAGCAACAAATTACAAAAGACTGAGGGTATCTTTTTTTTTTTTAAGCTGCTCTATTAATTATGTTTTGTTAGCCTTCCTTCAATTGAATGATTACTATTTCTTCTTGCTAATTTATTAGGTATTATTTTTTTTTTTTTTATGACATTTTATGTGGCACCAGTTAATTGTGTAATTATTTCAAACACCTAAGTTCTCTAGAAGAAACTGTTGCTTTGAATGTTATGGAATTTTGATGTGTAAAACTTCACTCATGTTTCTATTCTAGATTCAATATTTACTATTGCCATTGATGTCTGTTATCCCACTTCTATGATCTAAAAGAACAGGGTGATGCTCAGTGCTATGAATGCTTTAATAATGCAAATTCCATATTGAATTTTGACTTGTTTAGAATGAAATTAATTTATCTAGGATGCTAAAGTTATTTTATGGGATAATTTTTCTCATCTATGTAATAGAAATCTAAACATCTTGTATTGAGTTCCCTGTGAAATCAGGGTTATGGAAAAAACATTAGATAATCACTTAATTTGCCTTGGTCCCTTCTCGTCTCTTGTCAAATGAAAAGAATGGGTTTAATTGTTCAATTCTCTGCTCAAGATGCCATTTTTAACTTTTCCTTCTGGTGATCATACGAATGAATTGGTCATGACCAATCTTTGCATAAGTTGTAAAAACTCTGATACTTGATATTTTGATTGACAAGAGCAATAGTTTGAAAAACAAAGTGATGAATTATGGACAAAAACTCAGTCGTATGATAAAACTATTGGCCTCTTTTACATATTTAAAACTTTCTTCAAGTGCTTCAAAATGGATTCGCTCTTTTACTTTTAGCATGTCATCTGACTTTCTGTCAATAAATGACAGAACAAGTTTTTGAACATTTGCTATTGTTGCATGCATGATTTGTTTTCATTGAGTGTTTGCTCATTAAAATGGTTTTCATTAGGCTGCTAACCATTGTGTAGTTTCTTAACTTGCAGTGACTGAGGATTTCTCCTGTCCATTTTGCTTGATGATGTGTGTGAGCTTTAAGGTTGGTTTATAATTGAGATATGTGCTTAACCTTCCTGTTTTCTTTTCTGTTATTCCATTTCTAACTTCAAAGGTTAAATTGATACTAATGAAATCTAAGGTTTGATGATGTGGTAATGGTAAAGCACCCTAAATAATGGTTTGTGGAAAATCCACAAAAATATAAATCTTTTCTTGGCAACAGTTTGGATGCTATATATATTATATGTATTGAATTTTATTAACCATACATAAATTTCCGCTTCTCGTCATGGGAAACTGTGAAGTTTTGACAAAAAATCCCATGAAAGCTTGTAAACCTTGATTTTGTTAGATTAATTTTCATTCATTTAGTTACTTAGAAAGGAAAACTTTTTCTTCTGTTTCCAGGGTCTGCGGTACCATTTGTGCTCTTCACATGATCTATTCAGCTTCGAGTTTTGGGTTGGTAATAATAATTCAATCACTTTTTATCTGAGGAAGTATTAATGAAGAAATATTTACTATGTAGGTGAGTGAAGAGTACCAAGCAGTGAATGTCTCTGTGAAAATCGATAGATTCTTGTCTGAGGTCAGAACCTTAATTCATCCAGGATGAATTATGGATGATTTTCTTTCTTTACTCTAAGGTTGGAATCCTTGAAGAAAAAGTTTCTTCCTTCCTTGGAGACCCTTTCCTTTTAAAATTTGTTTATGCATTGTTTTTATTGCATTCATACCTTTGTTTATGAGATAAGACTAACAATTTACTGCTTAGCTACCTTCTTGAAATTATTTTTGTTTTCTATTTATCCAATATGTGGGCTGTAGTTATTTAATCATTTTCACTATTGTTTGTGTTCTGTAATGAACGTCATACTGGGGCCTTCAAGTTTGGCAGAAACATGAATAAGTTATTTTTCTAACAATTCGTCTTGTCAATATGTGCAGACTGTTGCAGATGGAGTAGAGCAAAGACAGCAGACATTCTTCTTCTGGTAGGTTCAGATCTGTAACTACAGTTTCCATTTTCTAGTTAATCTTCATCTTTTAGTCAGTATTAGTAGTGGTAATTTGTTTATGTACAGCTCAAGGCCGCGAAGGCACAAATCAAGAAACCATGATCAAAATGAAAAGAAAGTTTGTGTACAGTTCTTGGAGTTGGATTCCCCAAAACTGCCCATTGAAGGCATAAGCAATGGATTTTTGAGGAAGGATGATGGTAATTTTTATTTCTGCCTCCGATGTTGTTACTAATATTAATATTTAAATGTTTCAATCTAGGACTAGGAGATTTGTCCGAGTATCAAAGGATGTGTAAGGTTCGTTCTATGTGAATGCTGTTGAGATCCTGTCAAGACTTCAGATCCTGTATGCTTGCAGTTGCAATACCAAGACTTTACACTGTCTTCTCAAATTCTTAGTTCTGTCTATTACTACGAGCCCTACTTGATTATTTTGTTATGAGTATCTTTTAAGTTTTAGTCTTATGAGCCGTTATTTCCTTTTATTTATTTTTTTTTAAATACATTGCACATTTGCTAAAAGTGGAAACAACAAATTCATGTAACCAACCTCAATTAATTTTGACATTAAGACTTAGTTGAGTTGAGTTGCACATTTGCTAAAAATACCAAGATGTAATCTTTTTTTTTTGGTAAATTACTTTTTAGTCATTAATGATTGACTTAATTAACACTTGCATCCCTACTTTTTGAAAAACTAATTAGTTAGTTCCTGTATTTTGATTTCATTAGACACTTTAGTCATTCTTTCCACTTTCTTTCACTTTTCCGTCAAATTTTAGTAAAATAACCAAAATACCCCTAAATAAATTACCTTTTAGCCCCTAAAGTTTGATATAATTATCATTTATGTCCTTACTTTTTAAATTTAATTAAAATAAAAAATATATTGGAATATTTTTTGTATGAAATATTTATACAAATATTTTTATTTTTATTTTTATATTTAATTTAAAATTAAAATAAATAAAATTACTTTTTATTAAATTAAAATAATTATTTTTATTTAATTATTTAATTTATTTTCTTTTTTTGTATATTTAATCTAAAATTAAAATAAATAAAATTACTTTTTATTTAATTAAAATAATTATTTTTAGTTAATTATTTAATTAATTTTCTTTTTTATATTTAATTAAAATATTTATTTTTTGAGTATTTTTAATTAAAATTAAAATAATTTTTCATACAATTAATTAAATTTAAAATAATATATATATATATATATATATATATATACAAGATTCATTTTTGATTAAATATACAAAAAATAATTATTTTAATTAAACATATCAAAAGTAATTTTTAATAGATGAAAAGAAATTTTATTTATTTTAATTTTAAATTATATATAAAAAAAAATAATATTTTTAATTCAAATTATTTGTTTTAATTTTCATTAAATAAATTAAAATATTCATTTAATTTTGATTAAATGAAAAGGCAAAAAAAACAAAAGAAGAAGCACAAATCTAAGTAATGAAGAAGATGAGCATTTTGGTCATTTTACTATATTTTCTTTTTAATTTTTTTTAAAATTTTTTTAACGAAAAAGGTGAAAAAATTATACGGAAGAACTAAAATGTCTAACAGAATCAAAATACAAGAACTAACTAGTTAGTTTTTCAAAAAGTAGGAATGCAAGTGTTAATTAAGTTCAAACCTCGAACTAAAAAGTAATTTACCCTTCTTCTTCATTAATTCTTTTAGTCATATGCTTTCTGTACGGAGGACTGCAATTTGAATTCAACATTTAGATGTATGTTGTCTAGATATTTTAGATGTTCTATCTTGTATAGGTGAGAATGCTTCCAAGTCATCTTCCAGTGAGAAGGATTTGCACAACTCAAGGCATGGGGCAGAAAACTATGGTACTGAATATCCTAGTGCAACAGAGTTGATGGAACGTGTTGCATCAAGTTGTAATATCCAAGATGTTTCAATTGCAAAGGCTCAATCTTCTGTTGACTCGGAATGTGTTAAGTCACAATATGGATGTGATCCTTCATTGCCTGCTGGGATCCATATTGCAAAAGCAAGGAAGTTAAATGCAGAGCGATCAGATCCTAAAAAGTATGTTTAGTAATTCTGTCTTTCTTAATTTATTTCAACAGTATTCTAGCGGCTTCCGGACCTCTAGGTTGTTTTCTTTTTCTTTTTTTATTTTTTACCATCAAATTCCAAAACCTTTTATTGGTATTGATTTTTTTTTAGGTCACTTCTCAATTTCGAGAACTTGATGTTGTTAACTCATTTGTGTGTGTACATTTAAGTAGGTAATTTTTGTTGAAAAGGTGGCCTAATGCCTCTTCTAACCTCTCAGGGTCAGTTATAATTATCCTTTTAGGTAATCAAATTGATTCATGGATGACATTTGTGGCACTTTTGGAGTAAGTGTTTTTTTAACTACAATAGCCTTAAACTGAATAGTGAATTTGTCTTCTTATCTTGATACTAGGTGGTTTCAACTTGAGCCAATGTTTCTGTAGAATGCAATTGTTGTTTGTTTTCACTATGAACTTGTATTTATTTCTGGCTATAGATTTTCTTTCTATATGATTCTATGCCATCCCATTATCTTTCTTTCTTATTCTTGTCTTTTTATTTTCCACGGATTTTTGTTCTATCTGCACCCCTCCTGTACGAGGCACAGATAGGTTATAAGTGTCTTAGCTCTTAGGATGTGCTTTTGTAGTTGAAAGAGTAGTTATCTTCTTTGTCCTTTATGAATCTAAAAATGATAGAAAGATTTTCCTGAACCATCTCCACTTTTGGGATGCTAATTGATTGTCTTCTTCAAATTTTTATTTTTTTCAGCCGTACACTTCTGCAGAAACGACAGTTCTATCACTCTCATAGAGTTCAGGTGATTAATTACAATTCTTCCTGATAGAAAATTTGTTTGTTCATCTATTTTCTGCTTCAATTGTTTGGTCTATTTGTTGCCTGCATAATCTTCAATTCAGTAATTAATTTGAAATTCTAAAATTTTTATGGTAAATCAAAATCTCATAAATAGGATTTATTATTAGTCATGCCAAAAAATGTGAGGATAAATTATCATGATGATTCCCCCTGCAAGCTTGATGTATGTGATTCAGATGTATATGACCTTTTCTCGAGTTGAATTTTTTGCACAACTAACATTGTCTACACTTCTTCCTTTTTTTTTTCCTTTTTTCATAAGACCTTGACAGAATATATTACATGCCATTTTACTAGCAATTTTGCTTGGGAATACAATTCCTAACAACAAATATATTTGGAAAAGTTTGTTTAGATATAGAATTGAAATGGTTTTTATTATAGAAGGGACCTCAAATGGGATTAATACTGGAAAATTTTGTGCTTTCTTTTCTTTTTCTCTTTTGATATTTGGAATTTCCAACCCTTTTATGTTGGTATTCTACATTTAATCAAGTGATCTTACAACTTTTTTTTTTCATTATCTTTTAATTAGGGTTCATGGTATTGCAGATTTTTAATACCCAGTAAATCAAATGGGAATTTGTATAAAAAATTCTATCGGACTCCTCTTGAGGATAGGAAAGCTCTGGTGTATTTGTAGGGAACTAGAATAAATTTGTTCAATAAAAGGAAATAAGATTTGGTCCATGCTTCCATGTTCATAAATTTCATAATTATGTTTCTAGATTCCATATGGGGTCGGCATCAAATTACCATGTTGAAGACAATTTTTTTGGTAGGTGTGGCAAAGATTCCTACTCCTTGATTTTGCATGTTGATGGTGCTCAACATGACTCACTACCTATTTTTCTTCTAAAAAAGAAAATAAAACTAAAAATTAGTTCTAAATGAATTTCCTTGAAGATCTTATCTGAATGATCTTGTGATAGGGAAATGCTCGTTTTGTTTAAATTTTCAATTTGAACTAGTTGGCCTTTTCAAGTGGGTTACATGAAGCTTTTGATATTTTAGAACTTGTGTTGCATTTTCCCCTTTTCACCATATAACAATTCTTTTTGTTTTGTACTTCAAGCCTATGGCATTAGAGCAAGTAGTGTCAGATCGTGACAGTGAGGATGAAGTTGATGATGATATTGCAGATTTTGAGGATCGAAGGGTATGCTTGATGCTTATATGCATATTTGTTTTGCTTCTTTTTCTTTCTTAAGATTCTCATTACAGTAATAGAACTTAATTTTCCTACACTTTTATGTTTTATGGAACTTGTTTAGTAATTATTAGGGTATCATAGTCCTGCTTCAACAATAAGTTATTTGCCTTCATTTATTCTCTAAGATTATTGTGGAACAAATTGATTGCCAGCATGTTTGATGTTGGCTAACACTCTGCAACTCAAAAGCTTACATTAGCATCTCTAACTGCCATGAGCACATAAGCTAAGACTGACAGTTTCCACTCTAGTAACTAAGTAATAAAAATTGGGACATATGGTACTATGATTTTTAATTAGTGCATACGCTAGCAATGTTAAAAAAAAAAAATTGACATTTTAGTTGTCAAGCTGGATCCATTTGAATTTAATTTCGGGACTTGAATTGAGAGGATGGGAACTAAAAGTGGAGGAATTTCTGCAAGTTGATACTCTCTCTCTCTTACTATTGAAGTCAGACTTATTTGAATTTGATATGAATACTTGGAACAAATTGGTGAGAGTTAAAATTGGAATGTTTCTGCAAGTTAATTTTTTTTTTCTTGTTTATATTAATATCTTTATTTTCTTTTGAGGCAAATAGAACAGCACTTCTGTAGCTAGAGTTCAACTCTGACAAATTACTATAAAATATCCTTGAAGAGACATTGAAATCCGCTTAGCACCTGGTGATAGAATTACTTACAGGGGAGTGGGGAATGGAAACTCATTACTAAAACTTATCTAATCTTTTGGTTTCACTATGATTTTATGTTCACTGGTTAATATATTGCAATAAATTATATCATGTTGTATTTGGTGTTTTTTATATTTTTTTTCTTTTCATTGAGTAGTAATTGTGCCAATGTTGAAATTAGAAGTTGTGCAGAATATTTAGCTTCTCTTCATGTGATCCTCTATGTAGTCATTCATCCATTTTCAATGTATTGTCTTTATAGCAATATATTGTAATGCCCATCGTTATTAGATTTCCTTTCACAAGATTTATGACTATAATTATTGGGGGAACTAGAGCATGTTCAACTCAAATTCAACTTGTCTTTGACTGATTTTCTAGATAGGTGAATAAATTTTTGTTTCAACTTGATTTGTACATTACTACATCTGCCTTTTGTGGCCCATCCAAGTGCAACCTGCATTTCCAACCTGACTTTTCAGAGTGCAGAGGATAATTTTAAACTGATATATTGTAGATGCTTGATGACTTTGTGGATGTTAGCAAAGATGAGAAGCAACTTATGCATCTTTGGAACTCATTTGTGAGAAAGCAAAGGTAATAATTACAAAGCATTTCTCTTCTTCTTGGTTCTCTCTCTATTTTTTTTAGCTATATTGTTCCTTTCTTTTCTTTTCTTTTTATTCTCTTGCTACTTTCTTGCCCATGTATTTTTGTTTTTTAGATGTTAACAGGACTTAGTAGCACCTAAGGAGTGCTTCTTAATGATGGTTTATATGATTTGATTTGATAGTTAAAACTTAAAAATAAAAAAAAGGTTTTACTGTTCATTGTGGCAGGGTGCTGGCAGATGGTCATGTTCCATGGGCATGCGAGGCATTTTCAAAACTTCATGGGCAGAAGCTGGTTGGATCTCGTGCTCTCTTTTGGTAATGCTACTGAACAACATTTTACCATGTTTTCTGGCCTTTGCATCTGTACAGCTTCATTTAATTTCATATTAACAATACTGTAGACTTACAAATTGACACCGTAAACTCTATGCCTAAGTGATCTTTTCTGTGTGGGCCAGCTATCCAGTTTCCATTATGATTCAGCAGAACTGTAACATAGCTTTGCAAAATGGGCAAGTTTCTTATCTTGTCTAGGTTTACAGGAGTTAGAAGTACCAAAATCAATTGTAATTTGTAATAATGGTCACATTAACTAGTTATCTTGTGTGGATCTTCCAAAATAGGCATTCTTCAATCAAAGAGTAGATGCATTCAAAAGGCTGTTGTCAGTGGCTGACAAAAAAAAAACTTTCATTCAAAATAAAGCAGCTGGATCATCTGCTATGTTGTTCACATGATAATTATTCTAAATGACAACTGTCTTGATTGTTGACTTTGAATCTTCATGTGTTTCATTTTATTCTTCCCTCCAATGAGCTTCTAGTGTTACTTCTTGAATTAGATATTGATTCTATATTTTTGCTATCTTAGATATTTCTTCTTGATTCATCATTTGCTCATGGGCTCAGGTGCTGGAGATTATTCATGATCAAGCTTTGGAACCACGGTCTTCTTGATGCATCCGCGATGAACAACTGTAATGTGATTATCGAAAGATGTAGAGATGAAGGATCTAATGCTACAAAAACCGAAAGAGGAGATGATTAACAAACGTGGTATTGAGGAGTACAAGGATGATATTGATTTATCTTAACCTAATTCTTTACTTGCCTAAAAACCCACTCCTAACCATTGAGCCATATTTGGAACTTTAACATTCTTTCTTGTACAATGGAAGGGAATTGGGGCTTCCTACTCACTGTTGTAATTTCATTTGATACAAAACCCCCCCTTTTATTTAAAATATATAAGAAGTTCAGAACTGTGCCATTTTGCCTCTGAGGTCTGAGTCTTGTCCGTTCAGTATGATGGTTGTTAGTTTTGTTCGTGGAATTGTGAAAATTAAATAAATTATTAAATTATATTTCTTTTTGTTATTTAGTGTTTTAAAACAGAAAAATAGGTTGCCTCAATAATTCTATACCCTATACCATTTGGTAACAACGAAAAGATACACGTTGTATTTCACTTCTAAATTTTTTTTCCTCGTATCCTCGAAAACAAAATCTCCGATATATATATATATATATATATATATATATATATATATATATATCAAAAAAATTCGATAATGTTAACGGATAATTTATAAAATCTCCTCCTAAGATCCATCAAAATATATAATTGATCCCTTAATTTTCAAAAAATTCATTTAGTGGTCCCTACTCCGGTCCTTATGATTTATAAGGACTCTCAGTTGACAAGTGGTTCCTACGAGGCTATGACTTATCACATTATTAACAAGAATGTAATATATCCTAGCTGAGTTTTAATTTGTTTAGATTCAATTTGATATATTTTTTTTTGAACTCGAGCTCGATCTTTAAATCGAATTTGAAAATTATATTTAAATTTGACTTATTTAATTATTAAACTAATTTGATCATTAAAAATTTATTTATAAATTATAATCAAATTTGACTCATTAATAAATTATAATTAAATTAAATTTAAACTCGATTCGTTTTGAAACTCATTTATAGCTAATTCGAACACTCAACTTCTTATATATTTATTTAATAAAAGCATTACTGAAAAAATACTTAAAACTACATAGAAGCAAAAACATCTAATTAGTAAAAAAAAAATCCAATCATAAAATTGTATATCATTTTCATCAAATTATTTACCTATACATTTTATATATTTATGCTATTTGATTAGTCTAACAATTAAAATATATATGACTTATGAATTAAACGAATAAATATTATATTTTATTATTAAAAAAAGATAATAATAATTTTTCTAACTTTTTTAAAAGTTGACTATATAATTAAATATATAATTTTTTTCTTTTAAAAATATTTAAAGTAAAATATAAGAAAATTGAAAATATGTGTATTTTAGTCAAATTAAATTATCAAAAAGATTATAAAAATATTAAAATTTATTTTTTAAAGTGTCAAAGTTATTAGGCTAATAATAATAATAATAATAATAATAATAATTATTGAACTGTTTATAAACTTATTTACTAACTTATAATCAAACTATTTATGATTTTAATCAAGCATAATTTAATTTTTTTAAAGTTTAACTTGTTTATATATTAATTATTGAATTAAAGTTTCAATTTACATATAAATAAAACAAATCGAATGCGAATAAACTTTTATCGAATAGAATATCGAGCCGCTTGTGAACAACTTGACTCATTTGCAGTCTAATTATTAAGCATCGCTTAGTGTGGTTTTAAAAAATAAGGGATTAATTTATTTATTTCGACTAACCTAGGGAATTTTCATAAATTACCCAAAAAAAAAAAACAAAAACAAAAGCGCTCCATTGAAACGCACCGTGTTTGGCTCTTTAGGGGAAAAAAAGGGCACAATTTAACAACCTCTATTTCTGTTGGACTGCTGATGAGCGTCTCCGTCAACTGAGCGATTGCAGTGTCAGACTCGGTAAGTCACTGCTCATGATCTCCATCATGGTTATAGTTTTCCGATTTATTGATTTTTATATATAAGTTTGTACTGTGGCTTATAGGGACTTGAAGTTTCTCTGTTGACCCACTTCATTTTTGTCTTTGCAAATGTGCTGAAATTGTTGGATTTTGGTTTTATTGCGTCTTTGGTTCTGTGCTTAGAAATGGGTATAGCTTGTTTTGTTTGAATCGAGTTTTACATGTTTGAATTGATTCTTAAATGCTTTGTTTCTGAATGTTAAGAATCCATCAATTATTAAAATGCATGATGGTTGGTTTATCAGGTTCAAGAACTTGAAGTCAAAGATTGGGAATTCTGTTGGGCTATCATGCTTTATCATTTATTCATTCTGGTCTGCAGTCTCAGCTTCGTTACAAGCAATTCGACTTTTGGTTATGAGGATATGTCAGTATGCTTGAACTGGAACAAGATAATCTCTTTTGCATATGTATTTTCGCTTGGAAGTGTAATTGCTTTATCAATTACATGGTGTATCAGGGTTGAGAACAAAGTTTTGACTGTTGGAAAGGAACTGTGGAAGGAAACTCTTCCATTACAAATGGGTTCTCGCGTTTTCCAATTGCAAGGGCTCAAATCATATACTTGGTATGAAGTGAATATATCATATCCTGCTTCTGCATGTGTGTAATTCTTTATCATCTGATTGTTTATTTTTGTGTCATTTAAGCATAATTATGACGCATTTGTTAAATAACAGATACCTGCTAGCTTCTCTGTACAACTGAAGAAAGAGGCACAGACATGAGGATGAAACGAAATAGAAGATTACTTAATACTGAGAAATTGATTTTCAAGACTGACAGTCTCACTAGTAATCAGGTTTCAATATGCTACTGAATATTTGGTTTGGATGCATTTGATCGTTATACAAGTCAGTTAAGTTAGGAGTTTGATATTTTTTTTTTCTTCTTCTTAGAGTAAATTGTTTGTGTTGGTGACTTTGGAGCCTGAGGGGATTGTTGCAATACCACATGTACCGGAGAAGCAGCACATTATGTTCCACATAGGTAATGGATTCATACAATATTTAATGGTTTCTTCTTATGGAATTATTGCATATTGTCACTTGAAAATTTTGTTAAGCCAACCTGCTCATCAATTGTAAGTTATTTTGTCTACGACCTATGCGATCCTAATGATTTTAACAATTTCACATGCAATCGTTCCTGTTTTTCAAATCTTTCTAGTTTTTGCTTAATAGTTTGAGCAATAGCTGTGTTAAAAGAAATGGTCATCTACTGCTTAATCCGTTAACTTGAACATTAGTTTGTCTGTTCATTTTGAAATTTCTTTGGTTGCATATTCTTTTTTCCACTCCAGATGATATTCATTCACTTGCTTTACACTGTTGTATTTTTTTCTGCTTATGATATATTGGTGTAGTGAAGCAGGTTCAGATGGTATATCAAAACACATTTCGCCTACTTAGAAATACTAAGAGCCTAAAATTGAGTTGGAGAAGACTGTGTTCCTGATTTCAGTTTGCTCTTATAAACACGTTGACTGTCTTCCTGTGATATTGGAATACTTGGTATGGGATTACTGGTTTAATTCTGTGATAATTTTGTTTCCTTTGCATTAATTGACCTCTTATCTCTTTTCTTTTGTCTGATCTCATCACAATCCAATGACTTTTCAGGATGACATTTTCCCTTTCATCCTTTTTGTTTCCTTATATCCATTCTCATCGAGATATAATGTAATTTTGATTTCACCATAGCACTTATTTACTTGCGTTTTATATTAAAATCATTGTCATTTTCTGGATAGTTTGCGATGAATTGTTATTGGGTATCCCACATAAGGCTTGGTGGGTTGGCATCCCAGTGTTGCTCTGTTTGGTATTGGCATTCATCATTCCTCATTTTCTTCTACCCTATCTACTCCTGAGGAATGGAAGTTTAAAGTTACTAAATCATAACGTTTCCAAAAATTCTTGATAGATTGCCTGAGAATCACCGCTCCCCATTTTGTTCTGGTGCATTTAGCTGGTAGTGAGGTTACTTGCTAGGATTCTTGTTCAGTTCTAAAGTTCTACATTGTGAACAAATTACATTTTGCAGTTATGATTCACCTGCAGGGACTTTTTGCCGTGAAGTTAATTAGTTAACTAACATCTCAGTAGGTGTTGGGATACATTTTTTGTAACCAGCGTCTCTTAAATGATCTTTAATGCAGTCTGCTTTGAAGTAAAGGAGCATCTCTTGTGTGCTTAAATTACAATAAAATTTATAGTTAATACTTGAATTTCTTCAAAATACAAGTTATACTAAGCCCTATGACATCGTGTTCCCTTTTACTTAGTATGTTCTGTAATTATTTGAACATATTATTTCCCCTCTATTTGTGTGAATTATACTAATATTACTCTCCTAGAAAATCCCATTTTGTTGCTTCAGATGGAATATAAATTGAACTGAAGTTACATTGCTCAATATAATTATAGCAAGAACTAACTAATCTGAATATTTTGAAACTGAGTAAATTGAGATTAGTATTATGGGACATGAAATTTAATTTGATATAATTTATTATGTATTTTACGTTTGTTTTCTATTTATTGTGAGGGCTATCAAATTTGTGCACACAACACTAAATGTGGCATTCCCCTGGATTTTGACAAGATTATTGTTATCTGCCTTTTTCTCATCTTTATTCCCCGCTTCTTAAAATATAAGAAAGCAAAATGGTAAGACCACACTAGGAGCTCTTAAACAGGTTTAAACAAGATATATAAGCTCATAGAGAAAGCCATACTACCTCCAAATCTGACAAGATCAAAACAAATAAAGAGGAGCAAAATAACAGACATGTAAACATGAACGGGCAGAGTCTATTTCTATTTACCATTCTTTACATTACCGGAATATCGAAGTTTCCAGCTTATCAGAAGTTCAAACTATAAAGTAAAGCACATGAACACTATTAAGTTCAACATCAAGCAAGCCTGCAAATTAATTTTCTATGCATACAAACTAATGTTTGATTTTGATTAATGAAACTAATCAAAGTCCCCAGAAACTATCCTTCTAATTGCACGAATATATGCATTATGGCATTTCATTTAACCATTCCATGTAACTGGCTTCACTACCTCATCATCTGCAGGTTCAGGAGGATAAAGATTCAAATTCAGGATGGTCAGCCTTTTACAGTGCTTATCATTCTCATCAATCTCCATAGCTGCAGAGGAATTAGCAGAGGTGCCTGGGAAGTTCTTTTGCAGCCTGACTGTACCTGGAAACGTGAGAATGTTGAAATTGACAAGCTTCTGCTTCACCACATCATCGATGGGCGAAAAACCATATTTCCCCTGCCATATATTGGCAAGCTGCGGGAGAGATGGGATGACCAAATGTTTAATACCTGTGCTGGAAAAGATCTGGAAATTAAATCAACATTAGAAGAGTATAGTACTTGAGAATTCCAGGCTTTGAGTGAAAATACTCAAATTTGAACAATTAATAAATAAAATAAAATTCTGGAAACAATTAGGACAATGAAGAATGTTAAAATATAGCAAGGACACTTATATTTCTATATATCTGTGTTAAAAGAATGCTGATATGAGAATTTTTGAAAAAGGATCTCTTTATACTATGAACATTTAAATATAAGCAAATGAATAAGTTTTGAATATTTAACTCAACTTCTTACATATTCAAATGCGTTAAATAGCTTTTTTGACATTCCTTTAAACCTATAGTTCCGTCGAGTTGCGATGAAAGGCATCTCAGCCAACTCATTCCCATGAATCCTGCAAAAGCATGGAATAACGTGCATTTGTTATGCTGCAAGAGGGTGAATGTACACAGAAGGTTATATTTATATAGAGAGAGAGATATCATATGAGCATCTAAAATGAGTATACCTTATAGTTGCAGCCGAGACCATCTCATCATTCTTCTCCAGTACTGCAGTGTAGAAGCCTTTAAAATTCATTCTTTTCAAATTTGACCTTCAAAAGGAAAGAAATGAGAAGTGATCAAATAAGTATTTCTTGACGAGGCATTATTAATTGAACTCTAATGATGATTGATAATGTGAAGTGAGAAGGTCTCATATAGCCTAAATTGTACAAAATTGCAGAAATAAAAAAGTAGTTGTTGTAATAAGTTAGGAAGAATATAGAGGTATGGTGTTAATTCAGTTACTAATGAGAAGATTTTGAAGTGCTTACTCTCGACTATAGACCACATTTTGTAAAATATTTATTTGAGAGTAGCGATCAGTAATAGTCATGAAACATTCATTCAGTAACTCCCACGCTACTGCAATCTTAGAATCACATTCTAGTCTTGCATGCTCATCATCAATTTCAAATAGCTCCACTGGTTGGACCAATGTCCAAGAAAATCCATCTTTTAGGTTATGTTTTACTCCAATTAGCCTCTGAAGCTGCCCGTGAACCTTGACAAAACTCAAATTTCAGTTCAAATTTTCAAGTAAATCATTCTTTTAACTGCAATATCATTAGAGAGATTTCTTTTAATACCTTTCTGCAGATAGACCCACAAAATAAGGTAAGCTCATTAGTGTTAAGATCCATTTGTTCTCCATCAGAATAACACCTCCAGTGATCTATAACAGACAATATCGCCAATTATATATATATATATATAAAAGAGCTGGAAAAGCTTGAGAAAACAAAGAAAAAAATCCAGAACATACATTTTTTGCCACATTGATGACATGTTAGCATTGGCCTATTGCTACCACCACAGAACTTGCACAAACAATAATTGCAGAACCAATCTTCTTGAGGTATGCTCTGAAATCCAAATTCCAAGAATTTACAATTGAACAAGAATTTGCATACATAAATTGTTTACAGAAAATTACAGTTACCTCTATTCCTAAGCAGCTTGGATGGACAGTAGACGGACAATTTTCACAACAAATTAATTCTCCTCCATCAGCACATAGCAGACAAGCATCATCATTACCATCGGTTGCTCCTGGTTGAGGCAAAACAAGATTAAATTTCTCATATTTTTCTTCATTCTTTCCATCCCATATTTCAACCAGGTGCTTTATAAAAGATTTATCCGTCCGAATAACATTGATGAAATAATGCGGTCTTGCTAAGTGACGTCCAGCATGAATTTCAAATTCCCACACTGTCATAACCTTATTGCAGCATCTACACCATATACCATCTGTTCTAAGTATCCCTTCCTTTATTACACTCCTTGTAATGTATTGAATTCTGTCACTTTCATGGATTTCCCCATGGCTTATTAACCATGATAGAACAGTTTTTTGTGCTATTCTTGGTTGCATGATAGATAAAGCAGCAAGTTCTTGATTTTCGCAAGAAGCTATCTTTCTCTTTTTCTTTGGTATTTCTTGATCCTGCAGGTTGCTTTTCACCTCGCCATTTCTTTTATTAGCTCCTTTCTTGGCAGTGCAACCCCTCCGCTGAATTTTCCCATTTCTGATTGAATAGATGATTTCATTGCCTTCAATTTCCAGTTCTTGCATAGCTTTTCTGCAAGAATTCATTTTTCTTGGAGGCATTCTTGTTGAATAGTCAGGATCAGAAAGTTTAGAGTCGCTTTCATTGCCATCTTCATCACTTTCATAGTTTTGAATTATAATCTTTTGCTTTCTTTCTCTTAAGTCATAGGCCATTCTTCTATTTTTCAAGAACTTGCTTTTGGTATGCAAGAAAATAAGTATCTGTACATAACAAATTAGAATGGAAATTAATCACATGAAAACAAAAGAGAGTTAACATTTTTTTTTTTTTGAACTTAAAAAGAGAGTTATGAAACACAAAATCATCGCTTTGATTTGTTTCCATTTTAATTCTTGAATTAATTTGTGTTAATCTTCTTGATGGAATAGCCATGCTTTGAGCGTTATATACATACTCACATTTCATGTAAATGTATGCATTTTATAATTAGAAATTAAACTTTGAGGAATAATGTGAGAAACAAATACATTTATAGACTAAAGCAATTCTCTGAATTTTTACTATATTTATTTATTTTTTAATTCAAGTATATATATATATACACACACACACAAATTAATTATATAATTTAGTATGATAATCTAACTTTTATATATGAAATCAAGCATGAACTTAGACATTGGAATCAACTCTGATCTACCTTTAATTATAAAAAAAAAAAAACTAGTAGGCACAATATAAGGGATAAAATGGACTTTTCACTTGCACTTTGTCATAAGGCCAATTGCACATCAACCTTAACATAACACATACTATAAATTAATGGGGCGTTTGGATAGAGGATTAGTAAATTATCAATTTGAGTCTATTGGTAAAATTTCTAATCAGTATTTGTAATTTTTATTAATTATTAAATTTTATCGATTTAAAAAAAATAAATTAATAATTAATATTTATTCAAATACCAATAATTTTTCAATTATTTATTCGTATAATTTTAATCGATAATTAAATTTTATAATTAAACATCTAAACATCCTCTAAAATCTTCTAATTTAAAATTTGTCCGTCTCACAAAACCCAACAAAGTCATATGTAACTTCAGATTGACCTAAAACAAAACATTTATTAAATTATTTTTTTATTTATTCTCTAAAATGAATTCAATTAATTAACTTTTTAATTCGAAAAACACATATGTAATTGTAAAAATTCAAAGTTCACTTAATTTTACTATTTTATATAATATTTTTGATTTTAAAGATATAAATAATTTATTTTTTACTACACTGAAAGGTAGACAACACCTTATTGCATAATTAAAAAATAAAAGATTTGATGTAAGGGGAAAAAATTTATTAAACAACTAAATAGTACATGTATCAATTTTTTTTCTCAAAGATAAAATGGTTTGTATGGTTGGTAATATCAAGCAAGCAATATACAACATGAAGTTTTATTATTATTATAATTATTATTATTTTTATAAAAACAAAAGACAATTCAATTTTGTTATAAATAAGATGGAAATGAAGATATATATATGAAAATATCCAATTAATTATGTTCAAATTTTTTTTGTCTCCCATTGTAAAGATAATTAAGGAAACAATAAAAAATGGTAAAAATAAAATTTAGCAAATAAAAAATTATCTTAAATCAAGATATCAATGTTTAGCTGAAAGTTTGAGCCGAATGATACAGTGATTAACTCATATAAATATTTTTTTTTTAGTTAAAAATAAAAAGAAGAAATTATAAATTAATGCATGATAGAAAAATAAGTGAAAAGTTTTTAACTTTTTTGGAAAAATTCAAAATCTTTATTTATTTGTGATGATAGCAGTAAATATAATGTATATATTATTAGGGATTTGAGTAAATCAGAGAACAATCAAATACGATTTATATATGCTTATTTATTAAACGTGATTAAGATCGGTGAAAATTACCTAAGATTTTCAGTAGATAATCAATAAAGATTTGCGATATGTACTCGATTTTCTTTGTAAATTATGTATTGATCGTCGAAAGTAAATAATCGGCGATATCTTCAAAATTCAGACGCCTCAGAATCTCTAAATTAAAAGAAAAAGAACATAAAAATCAATTATCTTATAGTATTAAAAGAAAATTAATACAATACTTTTAACTTACACAATCCAAACAAGAAAATTTGCTTAGGACAGTCTTAGAGAGGAAAACAATCAAATGTGTTTGAAATGAAAACTCTATGTTCAAGTTTAAGTAGTGGGTGGAAAAAGGTTTCTTGTTTGGTGGACCAAAATGACTCAACTTCCTTCTGAGCAGCAGCAGAAGAGTGAGACACGGGGCAAAACGGTTATTAAAGCGCAAGAAATCAAAATGACTTAGACACATAAACTTCAAATAGGATTTTTCAAAGCCTGCCTTTTTAATATGAAAATATTGCACACCAAAATTTCACACATTCTTATATGCAATTATACATGAAAGAATTACTATGTTACCTTTTAAATATCTCAATATATAATATTTAAATAAATTATTTTCGTTATATTATGATTTTTTATTAAATTTAATGTGATTAAAACTCGAATTTGAAATTATAAATTTCGAAGATAATTTCAATGAAAAAAAATAGAAAATTCATTTTTATATATTATTTGTACAATATGAATATGCCAATAAGCAATGGTGGATTTATATTGGATGCAACTGCCCCACTGACTTTTTAAATTACATATATGCTTTGCATGTATATTTTACATTTGTCGTTGTAAGATTTTTTTAGCTTCCCACCCCCCACCCCCATAAAATTGCAAATATGCCCCACTTAAAATTGGAGCCCACATAAAATTAAGATGCCCCAAATTTTATATATTTTTATAATTATACTTTTTTTATTAATTCTATTTAATAATATTTTTATATTAATTTAAAAATAAAAATAAAATTGAACTAAAATTTATTTTATTATATTAATAATTTAATATTTAAATTTTTATATAATAATTAATTAAATTCTCTAACTTCGTAAACTATTAATAATCAAATTACTTACTCAATTAACTAATCAAAATTTTAAAGTTATAAACTTTTATTAACATTAATGAAAATTTAAAAATTAAATTAATTAAAAAATTAATTTGCAATTAATTTGGCTTTTTAATAATAAGATTTTTTTTTTATAATTATCACGTAGGATAAAATTGAATCTAAGTTTATAAATTATAATAAAATTAACATAAAAAAAAAAGATATATCAAAATTATACAAAGTTGAATGTAAATTTATTTATTAAATTCAAATTAATTAGAGATATTTCACATTAAACGGTGTAATAATTTGCTCCACTAACAAATTCTTTTGGGTCCACACCGCCGACAAGTCTACATTATATTATAGTTATAATTTATTCTATATATTAATTGTTTTCTTGGAGTTGTAATTCAGGAAATAAATTTCTCCTACTTTTTGAGGATTTACTATTAAGATATACACCCTTTATTTATTTTTTTATTTATCATTTTAGAAAAATTGTTCTTTCAAATTTATCTTTCATTTTATAATATTAATATAACTTTAGTCTTTTTTGTATCAATTTTACCTTTTTCTGTAATCAAAGTAAATCCTTAATTGTTATTATCGATACAAAATTAATTTTCTCTATTATTATTTATTGGATAGCAAGAGACAATAAAGTAATTTTAGTTTTTAATTAAACTTTTCCTTAATTTATGTGTTTAATAAAAGACAATAGATAAAAAAAAACGGAGGAATTATACATATATATTTATTTTATTTAAATTATTTTAAGAACTTGAATTATTTTGGGAATAAAATCTTTGTTTTAATATAAACAAATACTTTAATAGAGTGACAAAAGTGAGCTATGTAAAAGTAACAATATATCATATATGAATCATACAAAATAAAAAATAGAATAAAAAAAAAATCATTCATCTTAAATGTTTAATCTCTTTTATTATTTTTTAAATAATATGAACTAGGGGTGGCAACGAGACGGATAACCATCTCCATCCTCATTCCCGTCTTAGCGGGGAATCCTTATCCCTATTTCTGTTTCATATACGGGAATAATTTAATTTCCATTTTCGTTTTCGTGGGATTTTCGCTCTCCGCTTAAATTTTATATTATTAAATTTATTTATATTTATAAAATTTATAAATAATAGTTAAAAATATAAAAAAATTTATTTAAAAAATATTAATAAATTCAAACACATAAAACATCAACAAAATATAATTAAAATATAAATATTTTAATACATAAAAAATATTCGGTAATATTTTTTAATAAAATATTAAAAATTCAACATATATTAAATTATTAATATTTCAATAAATTTAATCTAATAAGTGTTTTCAATAAATTCCAATAATTTCATAAGTATCGCTGCATTCAAAATTCAATACATTATGTTGATCCCCGTTTCCCGCTTAAATTTTGTATTACTAAATTTATTTATATTTATAAAATTTATAAATAATAGCTAAAAATATAAAAAAAAATTATTTAATAAATATTAATAAATTTAAATACATAAAACATCAACCAAATATAATTAAAATATAAATATTTTAATACATAAAAAATATTCGGTAATATTTTTAATAAAATATTAAAAATTCAGCATATATTAAAATATGAGTATTTAAATAAATTTAATCTAATAAGTGTTTTCAATAAACTCCAATAATCTCATAAATATCGCTGCATTCAAAATTCAATACATTATTGTTTTAATTTATTTGAGTTAATTTCTTGAATTTTGTTAACAAAATAAAATTATATTTTTTATTTTATGTGTTAGCTTAAATATATATATATATTACACTTTTCATTTTATATATATATATATATATATAATGTTATTAATTAATATAATTTTATATAAAGTATAATTAAATAAATATAATAATTAATTAAATATAATAAAAGGTTTCCATTGGGATGGAGATAGGATCCCCACGGGATGGAAAATAGCGGGGAAAAAATATTCTCCATTCCTATTTTTATAGGGAGACAAATCGAGAAATCTCCACCCCATTTGGGATAAATCCCTGTAAAAAATAAAAAATTTTCACCCCATTATCATTCCTAATATCAACAATGATTTGAATAAATATTATATTTAATTTAATAATATTAGAGTTAGAGATTTTAAATTAAAATTCTACTAACTAAATTTCATACTTATTGTTCTTTTTTTTAGGAAATTTTATACTTATCGTTAATTATAAAAATTATTTGTTAATTAATCACCTTCAAATTAATTTTCTATATTTGAATAGAGAAATTTGACACCAGCATGCTTACTATCTAAAAAGATACTTTAAAAAAAATATATGGTAAATGATTTATTAAAAAAAAAAAATTGAATGGTTTGTATTCTTAAGTTAATTGTAAGTGAGGCATATATTTTATATCATTTGAAATACAATTGACTAAAGAAGTTTTCTATATACTTGGAAAGTTGACTAGTAGACTTTTGATGAGTTAGACGAGAGAATACCAACTTTGAGCAATAAATTTATATATATATATATATTTTCTTCTCTTATTACTTCTTTTGTTCTCTCTTCTTCTCCCACTTTCGTTATTTCTCACATTTTTTTTACTTACTTTTCTCTTTACTAATTTTTATTATAGTTTATAAATTAAGTATTACTCATAAATATAATGTATCACTCTTTATTTTTTCAGTAATTTTTTTTATAATAAATAAAAATAAAAATAATTTATTTATAAAACATATATAAAATATAAAATTATTATTATATAATTTCAAATATGACATCACATTCTGTTGATATATATATATAATTTCAGTTTAATTCGATTTGAAATAAAAAAAAATTTAAATTACAAATTATATCGAACCTTTTATTTGTTATATTTTTTAAATCGAAATCGAATTAAATAATTATGAAATTATTAATTTTTAATTTAATTTAATCCATCCCTAAATAACCTTGTACAAGTAGCTAGAACAACAAACCGCAAGGTGCAAATTGACTGGCTAGGAGCTTTTTTGTATATGATCTTGGAGGTTCTTTTGGTCCTCCATCGGAGTTTTCTAGGCTTCTATTTGTGGATGTATTTCCTTCTCACCACTAATGAAATCAAGTAATACTTAAAGTTCAATATATATACAAAAGAACACATTTATAAATGGATTATAGTAGTTAGTTAAGTTAGTTAAACACTTTTTTTTTTAGTTTTGTCTATGCAAGAATCAAAATGTTGGTTATTATAGTGAAAAAAAATCCATACCAGAAATTCTCGAGTTTGAATTTTTATGTGGTCTATTTTTTTTTTTTTAGATGATATCAAATATAAAATGTAAGTGAAAATTAATTTTTTATTTTTTGTGATATAAAAATTTTTCGTAGATTTAAAAAAGAAAAGTGCTAATTATTATTTATTAACAAATATCATAGATTAAAAATAATAATTTTAAAACTGTAGAGACTAATTTCAAAAGTATTATAATAATTTATCAAATTATATTATGAATAAAAGAGAATAATTTCCATTAAAAAAAAACTCTAGTGGTTTTTTTGTAATTTCAAATTTAATATTTTTTTTTACTGCACCAAATTTTGCCGCCAGATTTTTCAAAAGACTCTCGCAGAATTAATTAGGTAGAAAAACATTTCTTTCTTCTTTGTAAACGAGAGATCTGATGGAAAACACCTCTGATTCTGAGGTAAACAAAATACTTGCTCATCCTTTCTGTAATTCTCAATTTTTTCAATTTCATTTTCCGTTTGGTTCCTGGCAAAAGATAGGAAAAAATAAATTTTAGTTTCTCAGCAACCAAACATCTTAATTTCTTCAACAATTTCTAACTCATTTTCCCTCTTGTTACCTTGTAGATCGCTAATTCGTGTAATTCGCTTTCTCACCTTTCTGATACGTATAAATTCTCGACATAAAATTGTCTATTTATTACATTTTCCTAAATTGTTTTCAGCAATTGATAATGAGTATGTGGTTTCCTAGTTACAAGTATGAATCTTTTGTATCGGATAATTTTGATGATTTTGGAGGTTATGTGTATAAAGATAGTGATTGTGAGTATGTTAGAAATGTTGGGAGGTTATATAGTAATTGGAGAGCTAATCTCAAAATTTATTTATTAAGATTAGAAAGTTTAATTATATATAAACCTATTTAACATGAGCTGAGCGGCTGTTGTGTTAAAAACACAATAGCATCTTATTATGTTGGCTTTTTATAGCCCAAAAAAAAATTTGTAAAAAAATTTAAAAATTTAAAAATTATAGTATTTATTGTAACGAATCTAATGATATATTTTTTATGAAACAAAAATCAAATGGATTTAAAAACATATGTTAGAAGTGTATTAAATCTAGACCATTAGATTTTAACAGTTTAAATTTAATACACGTATATTGCATTTTTTGAATTCATTTGATTTTTGTTTCATACAAAAAATATATCATTATTTTCGTTACAACAAATACTATAATATTATAATTTTTAAAACTTTTTACAAAATTATTTTGGGTTATAAAAAGTCAACACAGCAGGGGCTATTGTGTTTTTAATACAACAGCCCCCTCAATCCATTCAATATCTTCTATTTAATCAATATGAGATTTATATTTTAACACTTCCTTTAAAGTGATAATTGAGTCAATATAATTTTTTATTAAGTCTAATTCACATTTACAAATTTATGATAAAAACTAAATTGATTAATTGAAAGTTCAATACATATGAAAATTGAATTGAAAGTCAAATATGAATGAAGAAATAAGGGATTTTTTTTTTAAATATAAAAAAAAATAAAAAATATTTCATTTTTGTTGTTAAAAAAAAATTCAAAAATACTACATATCTAAAAATATTTTTTCAAAAATACTACATATCTAAAAATAATTTTTCAAAAATACGATATACACTAAACATATACTATATATATACTAAACATATATAAAAAAAAAAAGAGTAAAAATAAAAAAAAAAACAACCGTAAAATTGAAAAAAAAAATCAAAAAATAATATATTTATGTAATATTCTCAAGAAATAATTAAAAAAATCTCACCACGAGACGAAATTGAAAGCCCAATTCGGGCGAAAAAATTGAAACAAATTTGAAAGAAACCTATCAACGGACGAAATTGAAATTTCAATTTAAATTATAATTTTACCACAGAACTTGCACAAACAATAATTGCAGAACCAATCTTCTTGAGGTATGCTCTGAAATCCAAATTCCAAGAATTTACAATTGAACAAGAATTTGCATATATAAATAGTTTATAGAAAATTACAATTACCTCTATTCCTAAACAACTTGGATGGAAAGTAGAGGGACAATTTTCACAATAAATCAAGTCTCCTCCATCAGCACATAGCAGACAAGCATCATCATTACCATATGTTGCCCCTGGTTGAGGCAAAACAAGATTAAATTTCTCATATTTTTCTTCATTCTTCCTATCCCATACTTCAACCAGGTGCTTTATAAAGGATTTATCCATTAGAATAACATTGATAAAATAATGTGTTTGTCATGACTCGACTCCAATTGAACACGTGACCGGCACTAGGGAATGAGAAAATATAAGGCTTCCGAAATTTATAGTAAGTCTGACTTACCACGGAATAATAAAACCTGTAATATGACATCTATAACTGTCACCAATAAGAACTATAAGCCCACATATTCAACATAATACTCATAATTTAACATCAATTAAGTTCTGCTTAACAGAATAACCAATAGAAAGATAACCATAAATCTGACATTGAAAATAACAATGCAGAGCTCTAAAGATTTAATACAGTGAATATAAAATAATGACATAATAAATTAAATAATTTTACTGCCTGAGAATTAAGAGGCAAGAATACTCAATTTAAAATTTTTAAATCTCTTTAAGCTCAACCCGAAACTTATAAAAATATTGAACAGGGGTGAGCGTTCGACTCAATGAGTTGATATAAATCAATTTAACATGCAGGTCCTTTATTAAATCTACATGAAATGTTACATCACATATAATCACCCATAAACATACATAACATACATGATGAAAAATATCCGTGGAATACAACCTCATCTATGTTTTCATTTATTGTAAATGGGGAGTCAACCCCCCTCCCTTGGCTCTCTTAAATTCTAATTATGGGGCCACGGTGAGATCAACTCAAACCAGGCATCCTTATACTGTCTTATCTATGTCCAGGGGCCACAGTGAGATCAACTCGAACTAAACAATATTTGTAAGAACATCATTATAAATCATGTGGTGTCACGTTACATCATTGATGTTTTATGTGTTAGTGGTGCATTCCACATCACCCTATTTTCCATCGTAAACATACACATACAATGTTATTCATCATCATCATCAACATTATATAATATGACATAAACATACATCATGCTACTAAATCTAATACAATAATAATAGTTATATACATATATTTCATCCATCAATGCATTCATCAATACTTGCATGCATAGTTAAATTAAATATATCAACTCACTACTTGACGACTATTAACCAACTAGCTCTTTTCGAAGCGCCTGAAATCTGACGGCTAGAAAACTCCTGAATACCTAGACTGAATAGCATAGAGAAGACATTACAATATAAAGATACAAATTAACTTAATAAATTACGAATTGACTCTTAAGAATTTGTCGAAATTTCGACAAAACCTCTCCTAAAACTAGAACATTACCTGCTAAAATAAAAGAATAAATACTTTAAAATAGCTCACAGAGCAATCAATAATAATTCAATAACCCCTTCTGGATTGGGAAATTCATCATCACCACTATAACAATTCATCTAGTTAATTATCAAATAATATTTAAAATGTCTATAATCACAAACTTCCTTTCTAAAAATTCATTTTTATTAAAAAAATTTCTAAATTCGATACACAATATATAATATAAATCATGCCTTTAATTAAATATAGCTTATTAATGGCTAACCATATAAATAAAAGAAATAATTGATATTCATAAAATAACATTTATTACTTTCTTTTTAAATCTTAATAAAATTCTAAAAAATACATTTTATTAACAATATTTTTTTAATTCACGTTAATATTACATATTTACTAAAATAATTTATTTAATTAATTCAAATACTATTTATATAAAAGTACCTTTTATACTTAAAAATATTTTAATTTCAACTCATTCTTTTCATGAAAACTCATTTTGATATTCAATAAATAAAATAATAATTAAATATTTTCATTGAATTTCATAATTTTCCTCAACCATTGAAAAGCATTTAATTCAATTAATTAAATATAATTTCATACATATGTAAATCAAGAAAACCATATCAATAATTCTAACTCCAAATAATTCAAAACAATTAAAGATAATTATTTACCTTATTTATGGCACATATAAGAAAATAATTGAAAATTATATATATATTTGTTAAATAAATAAATAAAT
>CANXYC012317909.1:0-13038 GCA_948193065.1 Aleurites moluccanus
AAAATGCTCCCGAACGATCCAACTGTCCGATTTTCCATCATTTAATCCAACGGCTAGATTTAATCAAGCCTAAACTATTATAATAGAATCATACACACCTTATAATCCCATATTCAAGGTAAAATTACAATAAGGTCCTTAGTTTACTCCGAAACCCCTCAAACGCCCCTGTTGAGCTGTTTTCCCGAAATTGTCTCCAACCGAGTACTTTTTCCATACAATCTCCAAATAAATAATTTAAGATCATTTACATTCACTTTTATTGCTTTCCTTTACTCAAATATACTGATAAATTTATAAAACCTCAAAAAATTGTAAAATTACAATTTAGTCCTCCGATTACCAAAAATTCCAAACTTACCCGATTAAGTCCTAACTGACTTCAAACCAATTCTAGGCCTAAAAATTAGGTCATATAACATGCATATATATATATTCCATGCATTCACATAAAATATTATCACATCATAAAGAAAGGAAAATAATTTCCCTAAAGGTCCCTATCAGGGTTTAGGCTAAGGTGTTACAGTTTATTAGACCAAATAATTCTCCAGGGGGTGCATCGGTATTATTTGTAAAGAAAAAGGATGGCTCTTTAAGGATTTGTATAGATTACAGACAGCTGAACAGAGTCACAGTGAAGAACAAGTATCCATTACCTCGGATAGATGACTTGTTTGATCAGCTGTAGGGTGCCAGCCATTTTTCAAAGATTGATTTAAGGTTTGTGTATCACTGATTGAAGATCAAGAAAGGTGATGTACCTAAGACTGCTTTCAAGACCCGATATGGCCATTATGAGTTCTTGGTGTTGCCATTCTGGTTGACCAATGTACCGGCTGCGTTATGGATCTGATGAACAGGGTGTTCAGGTCATTTTTGGATAAGTTTGTCATTGTATTCATTGATGACATACTTATCTATTCTTGGAGTGAGGAGGAGTATGTGGAGCATTTGAGGATTGCTTTGCAGATACTTTGGGAGCATCAGTTGTATGCTAAGTTATCCAAATGCCAGTTTTGGCTAACCGAAGTGTGTTTCCTTAGGCATGTGATATGCAAGGAAGGGATTAAGGTGGATCCTCAAAAGATTGAAGCAGTTGCAAACTGGCCTCAGCCTACCAGTATTTCATAGGTTCGCAATTTTCTAGGTATGGCTGGATATTACAGGAGGTTTGTGAAGGATTTCTCCAGGATTGCAGCTCCATTGACTAGGCTGATGCCGAAACAGGAGTGTTATATATGGACTGATGAGTGTGATCGCAGTTTTCAAACCTTGAAGTATTGCCTCACCAGTGCTCCAGTGTTAGCATTGCCATCAGAGGCGGAGAAATTCACTATGTATTGTGATGCTTCTCGAATTGAATTGGGGTGTGTATTGATGCAGAATGGGAAGGTGATTGCTTATGCTTCTCGTCAGTTAAAGAAGCATGAAGCAAATTATCTGACCCATGATCTAGAGATGGCAGCTGTGGTATTTGTATTGAAGATTTAGAGGCATTACTTGTATAGATTGAAATGTGAAATATATACTGATCATAAGAGTTTATAGTATATATTTCAGTAGAAGGATCTGAATCTTCGGCAGCGCATATGGGTAGAACTACTTAAGAATTATGACTGTGAGATCCTTTATCACCTGGGTAAGGCCAATGTAGTAACTGATGCACTGAGCAGGAAGTCCATGGGTAGTTAGCTCATATCATGATTGGCAGGAGACCCTTGATCCGAGAGATGAGGGATTTGGCAGATATGGAAGTGTAGTTGGATTTGAGTTCCCAAGATCAGAACCAGGCTTTGATAGCCCAATTTCGGGTGAAGTCATTGTTGGTTGATGATATTAAAGTGGCTCAGGATAGGGATCCTTATCTACTAAAGCTCAAGGGAGAGGTATAGAATGGGAAGATGACATAATTTACAGTGGAGGATGGTGTACTAAAGTGTGGTAAGCATATGTGCGTACCTGATATGGATGGGCTACGGGATCGGATTATGAGAGAGGCTCACTATTCAGCATACAGTGTACATCCAGGATTACCAAGATGTACCATGATCTGAGAGATGTATATTAGTGGCCTGGTATGAAGAGAGATGTGGCTCAGTTTGTATCCAAATGCTCAGCCTATCAGTAGGTTAAGTTTAAGCATCAGAAGCCATCAGGGTTGCTTCAGGAGATTGAGTTGCTAGAGTGGAAATGGGAGCAGGTTATTATGGATTTTATAGTGGGTCTACCAAGGACTACCAGGGGTTATGACTCTATATGGGTGATTGTAGACCGTTTGACGAAGTCTACTCATTTTCTGGAGGTTAAGACCAGTTATACAGTAACTCAGTATGCACAGTTGTATATGGATAAGATTGTGCGACTTCATAGAGTTCCTTTAGTGATTATTTCAGATAGAGGTACACAATTCACCTCCCGATTTTGGCAGAAGTTTTAGGAGGCCATGGGTACCTAATTTTGGCAGAAGTTTTAGTACTGCTTTCCATCCTCAGACTGATAGGCAGTAAGAGAGGACAATCCAAACTTTGGAGGATGTGCTTCGGTTATGTGTTCTGGATTTCAAAGGTATATGGGATTACTATCTGCCATTTATTGAGTTCTCTTATAATAAAAGTTTCCACTCTTCTATTGGTATGGCTCCATTTGAAGTACTATATGGTAGAAAATATAGATCTCTAGTGTGTTGGGTAGAGCCAGGGGAGAAGCAGCTTAAGGGGCCATAGTTGATTAAGGAAACCATGGAAAAGGTGCCTATGATCAGAGATCAGATAAAGACTGCCTTCAGTAGGCAGAATAGTTATGCTAATCCGAAGAGAAAGGATGTACATTTTGCAGTTGGTGATCATGTCTTCCTTACGATCTCACCGATGAGGGGTGTTATGAGATTTGGGAAGAAGGGAAAGTTGTCACCAAGGTTTATAGGTCCATTTGAGATTCTTGAGAAGATAGGTAATTTGGCCTATAGATTGGCTCTTCCACCTAACACGAGCCATGTACATCCAATTTTCCACTTCTCGATGCTACGGAAATATGTGTCTGATCCATCACATATATTAGATATACAAGATGTGGGTCTCAATGAGGACTTGTCGTTTGAGGAGCTACCAGTAGAGATAGTTGATCGACAAGTCAGACGGTTGTGGAATAAGGAGATCCCGATGGTAAAAGTGCTCTAGATAAATCAGTCGATAGAGGAGTGTACTTGGAAGAGCAAGCAGGAGATGAGAGGTAGATATCCATTCCTATTCCAGTAGTGAGGTATACATTTATTTAAATTCGAGGACGAATTTATTTGTAGGAGGGTAAAATGTAATACCCTAGAAAGTTATAACTCGTATGCATGATTTAGTTCTTAGTATATGGTTCAAAAGTCTTGAAATGATGGGAAATAATTTTAGAGACACAGTTAGTAAGTGAACTAATTACTTTTCTGGAAATTGGCGGTGTCCGGAACACTGCTGAGAAATTAGTTGTCCGGTCAACAGAAGAATTTTTGAATTTGATCAGGGGGTAAAAGATCACCATAATGCATGTGTAATTTTGGTAGAAAGATAGAAGTGAAAAATATTTAGGAACACTGAAAAAGTAACCAATGGCAAAACCGTAAATAAAAGGAACTTTAAGGTGAATAGTGAAAATTAGTCTGTCGGAATTATAGAATGACTCTAAAACCATTTTTATAAATAAATATAAATTAAAATAAGCTTATTGATTCCCACATTGAAATCCAAATCCTGACAGAATTAATAGAATAAATTACATAAGTAGTTGTGGTTAAAACCTAATTACTTGGAAACTTAAGGACCGACATGTAATTTGCTATTATGACATAATATATAAGCCATGCCTTAGACAAATTTTCCCATCTTCTTCTTCTTGTTCAAGAGTGGCCGAACCATTCCCTTCAACCTTCCATCCATTTGTTCTTCCATTTTCCACCAAAAATCCTTAAGAAAATTCATAGAAAAATTGAGTTTAAAGCTTGTTCTTCCATTCCCCACCTTTGATTTGCTTGGAAAGCTAAAGGAAACCAAGGAACATTGGTTAGAAGATTTTGGCAATATCACCACCATGAGGTAAAAAATTAGTTTGTTTGTTTTTATGGTTTAGTTAGATGATTTTAAGGTTGAATTGAATAGGTTTTAGGTTGGATTGCATCAATTGATGCATTTTGATAGAAATGCCTAATTTTCCTAACTTGTTTGAATTTTTATGAAAGGGTTTGATGAATTAGAGTTAGTTTATGTTAATTGATGCTAGATTATGTTAATTGAAAGTCATTAGGTAACTAATTGATGGATTATTTGGTGTAGAATTCAAGAATTGTCCAAGTTGCCCAAATTGCCTCAATTGAAGAATTATGGTGGAAATCAAGTTTCCAAATCAATTGGAAGTATTAGGTGAGTCTTATATGCATCAATTAACATGTATATTACCTTAGAATTGAAATTTGAAACCATATGTGGAAGTTGGTTTTTGGCCGAATGGGTGGTACTATTCACTTGCCCTGGTTTTGCTTATTTTTGTCTTGAATTCCATAGCCATTTTGATCCATTTTATGTTGTTTAATCTTGCTTCTTTGATACCTATTGTGTTGTTACCAATGTGGTTTTTTGTTGATTGAAATGGGCAAGCCAAACTTGCACCAAAACCTAACCTATTGGCTTGCTAATTTGTGCCCACCAAGTGTTTGATTAAATGCCTAGTTGTTTTTGCTATTGGCCTATTGCTTTGTATTCCATAGGCTTATCATTTGAATGCCATCATCACCAGCGACATTGGCATGCCAATTGGCCTACCATTTTCCTTTGTCGAGCCAACTTTTGTTTCATGTCTTTGTTGATTACCAAACCACTTGTCATTATTATATATCATCTATTGCAATGCCATTGATTCTATTGATAATTGATTGATTGATATTGAGCTTATTGATATGGAGGATACCATTGTTTCATAGTGGTGTCCATTGATATGTTGCTTCCTTATATTGATTTTAATGTGGCTTGACAGAGCTACTGCTCTGACAAGATAGTGGGAAAATACTGTTGGCGATGTGTACATTGAATTATTGGTGCCCTAGCTAGAAGGGGTTATGGTCCTGGCCATAAGACCTTATCAGTCTTATGCTTACTGATATGAGTATTACTGAAGACTATATGTTTGCATATAGTCCATACTGATTTTACTGGAGATTGTGTGATTTCATACAGTCCATCCCTTTATATGTCTTTCCATATGATACCGAGCCTTTGACACGTTCATTGACTATTCTGTCATCTGTTATTGATTTTGTATATTGTTATCTTGACCTATTGGCACTATTGTTCCATTTGTTACCTATTAATTATTTGATGATACATATAGATTCACTGAATATCTTATATACTCACCTTTTCTTTGTTTAACCATTTCAGGAGAGGAGTAGATTGCAAAATCCCGTTGTCTATCATCCGAGGATTTCTGTTTGCTATCATTTGATGTATATTTTCTGAATTCTATATTTTGATGTTCATAATCTAGCTGCTCCATGGGCTATGTATGGGATAGTTAGGATATGAACATTTATATGTATGTGATGATATTATATGAGATATGTGATGATCATATGGTATGATATAATGACTGTTACAGTCAATTGCATTAAATTCAGTAAGAATGACAAAATGACAGAATGAACAGTAACTAAATAAAATTGATAATCAATTGATGGTTATAGATTATGCATGTAATATTGGGTTCTATGGGTGCTGGTCGCCATTGGCATCTCCCACATCCTAGGACTGTCACGATTCGGAATCAGGTCATGACAATTGCTTTTATTTTCTAATATTGCATTCATTCTCTCTGTTCTTTATCTCTCTTTATTTGCTTTTATTTTTGCCTAAGTCGCCCTTTCGGATTTTTAACTTAGCAAGCATCTTCTTTTATCAAATATAATATTCCTTGAGGAGATATAGATTTATTGGCTTAGTGAACTCATTGCCTTCCAAGTCTGATAACTTAATTGCTCCATAGGAGAACTTTTTAGTTACTAGGTATGGGTACTCCCAATTAGGCTTAAATTTTCATCTAGGGTCTGTATGAATTGGCATTATTTACTTAAGCACCAAATCTCTAACCTTAATCTTTATAGGCTTAACCCTTTTATTGAAAGTTTTGGCTATCCTTCTCTGATAAGCTTGGGTTCAACACATAGCCTCCAACCTCCTTTCGTCCAATAAGGCCAACTCTACAAATCTATGCCTAACCTTATTGTAATATCCTAGGAAGCTCCATCATATATGCATGATTTAATTCTTAGTTTATGGTTTAAAAGCATTGAAATGATGGGAAATAATTTTAGAGACACAGTTAGAAAGCAAATGCAAAACTTTTCTGGAAATCGTCGGTGTCGATAACACTGTCTAGAAAATAGCAATCCAACAAATTTAAGAATTTTAGACCCAAACTTGGGGGGATGAAATAAGTTAATTTTATGTGAAATTATGGTGAAAAGAAAGAGTTGAAAAATATTTTGGAACACTGAAAATAAGAATAATGACAAAATTATAAATAAATACAACTTTAGAGGTAATTTTGAAAATCCATTGTCTGGGATCCATAATGACCCAGAACTATTTTTAAATGATAGAAAAACTTAAAATAAGGTATTTCACTCCCCACACTTGAGGTTGAATCTAAACAGAATAGACAAAATAAATTACATAAAGTTTTGGGGTAAAAAATACAAATAAGAAAAATTTTGAGCCAAAAGTACAATTAAACAAAGTTGTGGGACCCACCCTTTCTAGAAACTAGCCAAGGTGGCTGGCCATAATGGTGGGGAATGGATTTTTTTGATAAAAAAATGATTAATTGTTTTATTATTTAATTGAATAGGTGACAAATCACCAATTCTAGAAAATTCCATTATTTGTCTTCATTTTTGTTTTTAGTTTGGCTTTGTACAAATAAAAGAGGATGGGAAATAGGGAATGGAGAAGTTGTAGCTGAACCAAATGGAAGGAGAAAAAGCAAAAAGAATTCTTTCAATTTTTTCATAGAAATCAACCAAAAATAGCTTGGAAATTGAAGAAGGAAAATGAGGGAAGAAAGGAAATTGGTATTCAAGCCTTATGGAGGAAGAAATAAGATGAAATTTGAGAATTTAATCTAAGATAATGATTCTAAACTTATCATTTTTAATTATATTTAAGAGTTCTATAGCATGATTTGACAACTAATTGAGGTAATTAAGTTAAAAATGTTAAGAATGAGCTAGGGTTAATGTAGTTTCTGAATTCTGTTTTGAGGCAGTAATTTGAGACTAATATTCCAAAATTTTAATGACTGAATTTGAGGATGGTTAAAACATAAAAGTTGTAGATAAATATTTTAATTATCTGTCTGTAAAATAAATTTGTAAAATTCAAAGTGAGGGAAGAGTTATTGAGTAAAAACTATGACTTACTTTGAATTAAGTTTTCTAGAAAATGCTACTGTATTTTTATTGTATATAATGATAGAGATAGAATTAGAAGACATATTAAACATGAAAAGTGTTCATTTATTTCTTATATATAATTATATAAAAGGGTTTTGCAATTTGAATTGTAGTTTATGAGATATTAGGTTATAAGTATAGACTGCCCAGAATGACTGTTTAACAGAACATAGGTTACAAAATTATATTAATATAAGGACCTTAAAGTTTGAATTAGAGAAAGCATTAAACATAAAAGATGTTAATTTATTTACTATATAAATTAATGTAAAATGGTTTTGAAATTAGATGAGTATGGAATTAATTATAGGTATGGAAACATAGCATGTATGGATAAAGATTTCAGGGCAGTAATTTAATTTTGGAAATTCACTAATAATTGTTCAGAGATCTAAAAATTCTGAAATTTGGATATGTTACAATTTTATGTGTCTATTTTCAATATGAAAAGGAATTAAAGTAATTGGTTAAGCATTTATTGATTTATTAGTAAAAGAATAGAATCTGCCAGAATAGGATTGCAGGCAGAATGCAGGGTAGCAGGGCTAGTTATAGGCCTAAGTTTAAATTAACACTATAAATTATGTAGTAATGATTTTATTGTAAAATTTGAATATGTTAAATATTAATATGTCTAGTTTAATTAGGAATAATAATTTAAGTAATTGGATAATTGTAGAGAGAGATATGAGTAATGGAACACAGGCTGCCAGTAAAGAATTTTGCACAGAAAAACCCTAGTAACTTGGAAATTTGAGGAATTTTCTTTAATATAAATATAAGTAATGTAAGTTTATGTTAAATAGTATCTAAATGGAAATTTATTGGATATATAGAGTTGAGAATGAATAAGAGACATGATGGGTACCAAAAGAGATAAGGCAAAGAATCAAGGATAAAGGAAAAGGGAAATGTTCAAGTTATAAGCTAAGGTGAGTAATGTATACATCATTATGCATACTTATGTTTTGATTTATTGACCCAATGAGTATGTTTCCTTCTTGGTTAAATGCCAGTTTGTTATTGTTGATTATTCTTTGATCTTCCTCAAGATTGAAATTTATCCATATTTATTGATTGCTATTGATATTGAAATGTCTTTTGTGTACTAATTGATAAGTAAACCCGTGTATCAAAAGCCATTGTACCGAAATGTTCTTAATGCATACTTGATATTGTTATTGATTTCCATTGGCCTATATACATGTAGATTTGACAGAGCTACCGCTTCGACAGGATAGTGGGAATATACTGTCAGCGATATGCACATTGTATTACTGATGCCCTAGCTGGGAAGGGCTATGGTCCTGGCCATAAGATCCGATCAGTCTTATACTTACTAATACTGATATTACTAGAGACTGTATGTTCGCATATAGTCCATATTGATACTTCTGGAGACTGTATGTTTATATATAGTCCATCTCTTTATCTGTCTTATCTACATGATATGAGTATTATTTACCTATTCATTGATTTCAAACTTATACCTTATTGCTTACCGTTGATATCTTTTATTATCATATGCTTATATCTCATATATAATGATGTATGCATACTCACTGAGTATTTTTATACTCACCCTATTGTGGTTTATAATTTTTATAGGAATGAGATAGAGAAGGCTAATTCCAAGTCAATTTCTTTTCTGACTTGGGTGTCAAGTACATCGAGGTAGAATTGTATTTGTTAAAGGTCATTAGTAAAAATTCTTAGAACTCAATGGTACTGTATATAATTAGATGATTGAGTATTATAATGATGTATGAATAGTGAAATATTTAATGTTACAGTGACATTCATAATGTAATATGTAATGCATAATGATTGAAAATATCAATGATAATAAAGTGATAAAGACAATGAAAGAGGTAAATGAAAAAAAAATTAAATTGTCATGTTTTGAAAAAGATTTAGAAGTGTTATGTATGACTGTTGATGTAATACCTTAGTTAAACCTAGAATTTGAACTATAAAGGGGTAACCTTGGGAATTTTAACTTAACTTAAAAGCTGTGAATTGCTATGTGTTTATACTTGAATTGGACTTGTATGCATGTTATATGATGTATTTATATGAATAGAGGGGTTTAAAGGCTGTTAGGAAGCAATCAGGTAAAATTGAGTTTTTGATGAACTGAGGGCAAATTGGTCATTTCACACCCCTTGAGCTTTTTATAGAAATTGACATCATATTTGATGATAAAAGAGAATATTAAGACATGAAAATAGAGGTATAATGATCAAATGAATAATTGTTGGAAGATTAAAGCCGGTAGAAAATAATTTCGGGAAAAGCTGCTCGGATAGGGGTCCAATTTGAACTAGGGGTATTTTAGTCTTTTCCTTTGGAATATGGACTTATATGGTGTATGCAAGCCTATGGTATCATTTTAGGCTAACCTAAATCAAACCATTGGATGAAAAGATCAAGAATTGAATGGTTATTAAGCTAGGTTTCACAATTTTTACCATAAGCTCAATGTATAGGATAACACCATTGATATTTAGTTGGATTTTTCCAACCTCTTCATCTTCCTTAGCCATTTCACCATTCAAACTTTTTTTTTCCTCCATTTGAAGTTTCGGCCACCTTGAATGAACACCAAACCAAGTTGTTTTCTTCCATTTCTTGATCCAAACTAGTTAATTCCATCATTCTAAACACAAATTTATCCTTAGATTAAAAGAAAAACCAAGAAAAGTTGATAAATTAAAGTTTTGATGTTTTAGAATAACTATTGGAAAAGTAAGTGATTTTGCCATTCTTTTGGTTTAACTATGTTCTTAAGATGTTTTTTGATGTTTATTAGTAACAAAAATGTGTTTAGGTTGGAAGAAATTCAAAAAGTTGGAAGGAAACCCTCATAGGAAAAGGTATGATTCAAAGATGTTATTTTGATGGAATTTTAGTTCAAATGTGTTGTATTTGATGCATATGTATTGAATTAGTAGTCATTTAATGGAAACAAATCCATTTGGTGGAAGAACCACTATGGCCGAAATATTGGTGCTTGAAAAATGGAGATGTACTTTGATGTTTAATAGGTTTAAATGATGGAATGTTATGTATTTGATGTATATGTATGTTGTTTAATTGATTGGTGTTGAAAAATAGATGAATGAAATGAATTCCAACTAGGTTAAACCATATTGAGTTTATAGGTTTAATGTGTTAGGTTGCAGTAATTAGGAAGCAAAGGTTTGAATACGGTTTGATGGAGTATATAATCAAAATGTATGAGTTTAGATATGGAAATGGTGTTTGATATAAGTACTTGAAAGCTAAACTTGAAATTTGGTATATGTTTGATATGGAATATTGAACTAAGTGTATATAAGTTCTTAATATGGCATAATAGTGATGAATATATGAAATGTAAGTCAAATGTGGTGATAGAATGTGTTTAATGCATAAAGGATTGGAAAAATGGTGAATTGTGTAAAGTGAGGTTTATAGTGCATATTGAGTATGTTTGATGTATTTTAATGTGAATAATGTGTTTTGTGATGTTTTTACATCTTACCGAAGTGTTATATATGGAAATAGGTGAACCATCGAGTACTCCAGCTCGGAGTGTCGAGCGGCGGGCAGATTATGGCCTACGAGAGATATTGGGGGATAAAGTGGACTGATTATGTAAAAGGTGAGTCGATACGTATAATCATGCTATTGCATCATATATTTTATGAAATATTATTTGGATTGATAAACCAATATTTGCTAACATACAGTACCTACAGTGCATTTTGACCCGTAAATAAGCCCACCGAAATGACCTAAAATGACTTAAACTTTGTCCGTCTATAAAATGAAACCTGAAAAGCCAAATGAGCTACCACTTAGCCCATTCTTCTAGTTTACCCTAAGCTTTGAAATGGTACCTCACGGTCCACCTAAATCCATTGGTAACATACTTAACTAGAAACTACTCAAAAATCCCAAAACGGACCCGTAATGGCAAGTGCCAGTTGCGGCAGCGCAATTGGGCCCTGCCAGCCATTTTCTTGACTTGACCCCAATTTGCTCTATTATTTATTATGGATATATATATATGATTGTTCCACAGCTATAAGAGTTATATTTATGCTATATTTATTATTATATGGAGACACACCCATATAGTATTATAACAGGGCTACCTCGATGGTATAGCGGGTAATTCCATTGACCGTGTGCACACTGGTATTCATGGGACCCTTGTTAGGGAGGGGTGCCATATTCTCTAGCCGTAAGGGCTGATCACTCTTACATACAGTGGATTATGCACTTTATTATAATGCTGGAGTACAGAATTATGCACGATTGTGCTATTACAGACAGTGCGATTACACTTTTCACTGGACCCAATCCTGTTATATCATATGTGCGTTGACTCGTACACTAGATACTTATATGAATACTTGTTTCACCCTTTATTTTTTATCTTATATGATTCTACAAGCCATATATGAGTAAACCATAGTATTATGAACATCTACTGCATTTATATATATATAGATTCACTTAGTATTTTTATACGCACCCTCTTAGTGGTTATTGTTTTTCAGGACTATAGTGAGGCTCGAATTCCATTAGCACCTTCTATCCTTGCCTTGGATTTTTGATACTTGTAACATGTAATATTCTAGTCCTAAAAGTATTTGTAAATATTTATACAGCAATAGAGATTTCATGGTACTGTAACTTAAATAGGGACATATATGTGTGTGATTGTGTTTCTTATAGTTTTGCATATAAATTATGCTATGGATAAATGTATATAGTTTGAGATATATAGATATATGTTGAGTTGATATTGGTATTTGATATGAGTATTGATGATAAAGATATATCAAAAGTGTTATTTACTTGTTTTTCAGTTGTGCATAGTCATAGTATAAAGGAGATGCTGTCAAAATTTCAGTAGAATTGTTAAGTTATATTTGAGTTGAATATTGAATTGCCTGCCATGTCATATAGATATTTGGGTTCTTCATGGTACTAGTAGCTTAGGTAACACCTGTACCCTAGCACCGTCACGGCTTCTAGGTTGGGTCGTGACAGTTGAACTGTGAAGTTGAGGATATAAGGTTGGCAAATTATTGGGAGTGTAAAAAAAATTTTAGTGCAGAGTGTATAATTTTTTGAGAGACCCGATTTTGAGTTTGGAATAGTATTAAAATTACAAAGGAAACTCTGACAAATTTTTTGTAAAATGTATAAGAATTAAATGGGATTTAAGTATTGATTAATGAATTAATATTGATTGAATGATTGATAAATAGATTGTTTATGAGTTCTACGGGTTTCCGGTGACTTTAAGTATACCAGTGCCCTAGGACCATCGTAGCCCAAAAGTGGGTCGTGACACTTATCCTCTTCGATAATACATGCCTCTAAAACTACCTTTAAAGATTATATTTCTATCTCTATTGTAACACCTTAGCCTAAACCCTAATAGGGACCTTTAGGGAAATTATTTTCCTTTCTTTATGATGTGTTAAAATTATATGTGAATGCATGGAATATATATATATGCATGTTATATGACCTAATTTTTAGGCCTAGAG
>CANXYC012318290.1:0-11695 GCA_948193065.1 Aleurites moluccanus
TCCAATATTTCTTTTGCTTCCAAATTCCATTTAACTGTTGTGGAAAAGATGAGTGCAACTTCCTTTCCAGCAACCCAACAAAGGTAACCTAACTCTCATTTCCTTCTCTTAATTTGTTCTGATTAGCTATTAGAATTTAATTGATTCATCTATAAATATATTTTTATTGCTACATTTAATTGATTTCATATTGTCATGGCATTCCAATTTGAGGTTAGTATAAAACTTAATAGTGGAGAAAAATGCCTTAAAGTTGGCGTCGAATTAATTTTTTAACAGTGCATTAATCTTGTGATAAAAATGAAACTATTTAAAATTAGACGTCAGAATTCATCTATCATTAAAATAAAATTACAACTAAAATTAACAGATAGAACATAAGTTTCAACAAAATAAAACCATATGAAAGTACCTAATCGCAGTAAAATTCCATTCAATTCAATAGCCAAAAAGTTAATAAATAAAATTAGAAATTCAATAAACAACAAGAAAGATTTAATTCTACACCAATAATGGGCAATCCAATTTCAGATTAGCAGGGAAAGTGGACATTATAACTGGTGGAGCAAGTGGATTGAAGCAAGTACAGCACAACTTTTATATAAAAATGGAGCAAAAGTAGTAATTGCAGATATCCAAGATAACCATGGCAAAACAATTGTTGAAAAACTAGGTGGAAATAACAATTCCTACATCCACTGTGATGTTTGAAATGAAGATGAAATTATCGATCTTATTGACACCACAATTGCCAAATATGGGAAGCTTGATATTATGTATAATAATGCAGGGTTTATCGATAAACCATTTAGTAGTATTTTGGATAGCACAAAATCAGAACTTCACAGATTAATTAGTATAAATTTGGTTGGTAGTTTTCTTGGAGCCAAACATGCTGCTAGAGTAATGATGCCTCAGGGAAAAGGTTGCATATTATTCACTGCAAGTGCTTGTACTGCAATTGCAAGACTTTCAACGAACACTTGTGCTATAACAAAATATGGGATTTCTGGCTTAGTCAAGAACTTGGCAGGAGAATTAGGGCAGTATGGAATTAGAGTTAACTGTGTTTCGCCTTCCGGACTGTTGACTGGCATAGCTAGAGAAAGAGATGAAGCTGAAGTACAACAAATTGAAGCACAATTGAGTGCTGTTGGTAATCTTAAAGGGCATGTTTTAAGGGCAGAGGATGCAGCTAAGGCTGCCCTCTTTTTGGCTAGAAATGAAGCAAATTATGCAAGTGGACTAAATCTTTTGGTGGATGGAGGGTATAGTACTGTCAATCCTACCTTGACGAAGGCTTTCAATCCTGCTCACTTATCCCAAAATTAATTAGTGGATGTTTCTCAAGCTAATTTTTTTTTTTTCACTTTAGTTGAAGAAATAAAAAGATTAAGTTCTAGTCATAAGTCCCACAAAGCATAGGGATGGATAACACTACTTTTCTAGAAGCTCTTGGCCTATTGGTTGATGACAGGGTTCTTATTAGTCCTGTTGGTGGAGTTCATAAAAGTTCTATTTAGGGATAATTTAGCATTGTTTTTGGTAAAAAATTGATTTGGACAAAAATAAGGAACAATTCTCTCTAATCAACTGATCACTTAGTTTTTAGGCTTTAAAATTGATTTTAGAGGAAATTTCAAATATGAGTTTTGTCCAAAATCAGTTTGTCTAAAATCAATCACAAGTCATAAAAATAAAGTGACGTGTAGTTATTATTTCCTTACTTTTATTCAAAATCAACATTTTGCAATAGAAATGCTAAATTGATCCCAAGGATGCAAAGGAACTTATATTTTCATTGGTGATGAAAGTGTCAAGATCATATATGTAAATTTTTCAGTATTGAAGCTTTCTTTATATTAATTAATAAAGAAACACCCAATTTAGAGGTTTCATTTAAAGAATGGAGTATAGCTAATACTTCATTCTTTAATCTCTCTAAATTAACTTTTTGTATGTTCTCCCTCAAAACTGTTCAATAATTAAAAGTAAAGATGAGTTTCTTTATGTTCTTTAACCAGTTTATAAGAAGTTTCACTCAAGTATTTTGTTATTTAATAATCAACTTTCATGTTCTTTTAGAATTTGTGTTTTAGTACAATTCTCTTTGATAACAATTTTATGTTTGTTTTTTATCAATTTGATAATAATTATTCAAAGAAATGTCTACTCTTGTTGATCTCCATAGCAATTAAATGTTTTGAGCAAAGTGTGAGCATCTGAGGCTGCAGCACCGAAAGTTGAAGGTATTCTAATACTTCTTACAAATGTTATAGCTTGTTAACCCTCAATTATATATATATATATACTTATTCAACATCTTCAGTTTAATTAATGTGAGGTTTTATATCTTAATATTTTTTTCAAGTGACAATTAAAATAAAATAATTTTTTATTAAGCCAATTGACCCACATTAATTAAATATAAATATATTAAGTAATTAATATATAAATAGACTATTTAATTTTAATAAGCTAGCTTTTGAGGATAATACTTTTAAAATTATATAAACTTTCAATATTTATAATATGGTGTTAGAAGTTAATCGATCTTTGCATTCCCTCTCATTATATCATAAATCGAGTTAGGTTTAATTTTCTTTCTTGACCCAATATGAGTAATTTTTAGGTTTCAAATTTTTTCATTAGATATGTGTTATTTTCGGATTTTCAATTCTTTCACGGGTTAATTGCAATTTCCCCCCTGTAAAATGACCCATTATACTAAGTTCCCTCTGACTTTTTAAAAATACACTAACGCCCCCCTGACGAATGTCATAATATACTACTAGACCCTTCCGTCCAATTTTGTCATTAGTCAACTATTAGTCAACCCTACAAGGGTAGTGAAAAGACCAAAATGCCATTACCCTTTAATTTTAATTAATTACATTCTATTTTTTACTTTAAAATTTTTTTTTAGGATTAAAAAATATATTTTCATACTTTTGACAAATTTGAAAATAAAAATATTTTTTAAAAATTTTTAAAAATTATTTTTAAAAAATAAAAAATAAAAAATAAAAATATTTTTTAAAAAATATTTTTTACTTTTTATTTTTAAATTTGTCAAAAATATGAAAATGAATTTTTTATTTGTATTAAAAAATTTGAGAGGAAATAATTTAATTAATAATTTAATTTCTTCTTAAATTATTTTTTAAAATAAAAAATAACAAATAAAAAATAAAAAATATTTTTTAAAAAATATTTTTGCTTATTTTTTATTTTAAAATTTGTCAAAAATATGAAAATAAATTTTTTAACCTTAAAAAAAATTTAAAACAAAAATATAATGTAATTAATAAAAAATAAAGAGTAAGGGCATTCTGGTCTTTTCACTATCCTTGTAGGGTTGAACAACAGTTGATTAAGGGCCAAATTAGACGGAAGAATCTAGTAGTATATTCTGACATTTGTTAGGAGGAAGTTAGTGTATTTTTGAAAGGTCAATGAGAACTTAGTGTAATGAGTCATTTTACAGGAGAAAAATTACAATTAACCATTCTTTCACCTGATATAAGTATTTCTCAAATTTTAAATTCTATCTAGGACTAGTTCATATTATAAAATTACAAGTATCAATTGAACTTATCAAAAATTATATTCACCTAATTGCTACTTAAGGGGCTCTTAACAATATTATAATAAAATATGTTTCACGTTGATTAAATACAAATATATTAATTAATTAATATATAAATTGATTCCCCAACCTTAACAAACTAATTTTTAAAGTTGCCACTCCTAATATTATATGAGCTCCAAATATTATATAAGCTCAAAATATTAATAACAATCTTAGGGATGAGAACAAACGGATTTAGAGTTGATTTTATAAAATCTGAACCCAACTTATTTAAAAATAAATATTCAGGATTTGTTATACTCATTTATATAAATTTTTTATTTTTTTTATTTATAAAAGTTTGCATTTTTTCATTTATCAAGTGTTTAATGAGTAAAATAAATTTTATAATTCCTAAAAAGAAATAAACCCACAAATGAAATGAAATTCATTATTTCTTTTTCCAAATCTTGTGCAATTATAATTAAACATAATATAATATAATGTGAAGCGATCTATAGGTGGTGTTTACATCTACTTAAAATAGACATACAAATAAAGTTTTAAAATTTAAAAAAAGGATAAATAATTTTTTAGATATTTGAATATAAAAAATAAAACGTTGTTTTAAAACTTAAAAACAGAAGAAAAAAAAAGTTAGACCTGGTAATTTTTTTTAAAACTTTATTTTTAACTAAATACTCCATAATCAATTATATTTTAAGTAAATTAAATTATTTTATTTATTATTGGTCTGTACATTTTTAAATTGTGAGAGGTGATTTTTACGTATATTAATATAATTGTATTCTGTATACTTTATTTTTCCACCTTTGCTTTCCTTAGATTGGAGAAATTATATAATATAATCGTGATTTCAGCTAAACCTAGTTGAAATCACAAATCAATTTAATTAAAATATGTTGTGTGATTTTAAAAAAATTAAAAAATTATAATTTTTAAAAAATTAAAAAATTACAATCTTTCATCATAAATGAGAGAAAAATAACTTTTTTAAAATTAATTGATTTATAACAAAAAATTATATCATATGTTTTCATTCAATTGATTTAGCATTTGAATTTAAAAATTTTATTAGTATTTATCGCTTTATAATTTCTCGATTAATTGTTGAAATCACAATCCAATTTCTCCTCAGATTGTTGAAATGTTGTTGTTTGAAAATGAGCCATATGACTCCGATTGCGACGAGACATTGATGACATGCACAACTCCTTGATTGAGAATCTTGTTAGATATATAGTGTCGACTACAATAGAACTGTTATTTCGCTCAATCCGATAAATTAATAAATTATATATTATTATGGTCATTTCAATTAAAAAATTTATAATTTTATAATTTAATTTAATCCAATAAATTATATATTGTTCTCATTTCAATTAAATATTCTAATTGAATTAGCAAATTAATATAATTTTCTCTCTAGTCCCCAAAATTAATACATGGACTCTTTTCTACGCTAGTAACACAATACATGCTTCACATGAAAAAAATTTAAGTAAACTTAATTTATTTTGTAAGATTATGAATTATCAATAGTGATTAGATGTTACGTTCTGAAAATAGAACATAATGGTTTTAGGACATGGGAGCCGTTTATACAATCAATACTCGTAAAACTCTTGCTATAAACTCATCAACTATCAGTTTTCATATTTCATCCCCATTTCAACTCCAACACATATTTCTCATATTTCAAACCATCATCAACATTTAATTTTATAATCCATAATATGCTAATTAATTTACATTATATATTTAAGTATTATACATATAAGTTACTATCTACTTAACCATGGAATTACTACAGAATTACGAAAGAAGTAAGTTTAAAATATTTACATAATAAAAAGAATCTGGTTTCTCTAAAGAAGAAAAATAAATCTCATGAACCGTCACAACTACTTTTGACCTTAAAATTTTAAAACAACTAAGAGGTGAGTATTACTACTCAGTGAATTATAAATAACCATATTATGCAATATGGTTAGGTGAAAAACAGGGCAATCCACCAAATGTTCATATTAAATGTAGCAATTAGCAAATAAAATAAATAAGGTAATCAATGTCACATAATTCAATGACTAGGCAGAAAAAAATAAAAATAAAACATAACAGATATAGAGCCTCGTGCTCATTTAAATCTCATTAACTATATTTATAATAACTTAAACGTGTGAAAAGACGTAAGGTTAATCAGATCTTATGGCTAAAACTTAACTCTTCCTAGTTAGGGTTAATAAATTAATCAATGTGCACATTGCCAAGGGTTCTCACCCACTACCCCATCGGAAGGTAATTCTATCATATTATTGGGTATTCAGTACAAAGTGGTTTAATGGCACATAAGGGTTCATATATGACTTCAATGATACAAGAAAAATCATATCCTTTTAAGTAACACAACAATGGACTTATTAGGTATAATACTCACAATACAATAATGCTCAAGAAAGGATATTTACATAGAAATATATCAATGTCCTTTGGTTTAAACCACATTTTACTATCATTGGCGCCAACATATCAAATGGTAATAGGTTTAATGTTAAAAACTTGGTGGATTAAAAGTTAGTTTCATTGAAACCTTTTTACGATTACGAATACTTGGTGTGCATGGTTTTAACAACAATTTGGTAATATTTTGATATATGAATAGATAGGTCAATTTCACAATTCACAAGAACACATTCCAATTGAAATAATTGGTGCACAATTCAAACAATAATAAAGAGAATTAGGTTATATATAAATAAAGCAACAAAACCAAATGAAATTGGTCTAGCTGGTTCGGCCACACAAAGGAAACAGTGGGAAAAACTTCCATAATTTCAAATATAGCAAATTTCTTGCATATTAACATATTTATAACTCATCTCCATACTTGATTGAATAAAAAACACCTTAAAATCATCAAAATTCAACTTATTTCAACTTGCCCTTCATCACCATCATCATTATTCTTTCTTTGATTTCTTGTTTCTACAATATAAATTTAGCATGTTGTAGACTAATTTTAATATGAAAAATTATAATCTAAGTTTAATTTGAATTAAACACTTCCATATCAAATCATAGGTTTTGACATAATCTCCATATTAAGTTCTAATTAATCTATTGCCTATTATATACTTCTATTTACTTAAATAACCATATATATATCAATCATTCTAATCATAACTAATGAAAAAGAAGTAAGTTTATATCAATTATCTCAAATTCTTCAAAAATCCAACTTGGCTCCCTTTGATGAATTTGGATTTTTTTATGGTTTTTGATAGAAATTTTAATAGCTTTTAGTTGTTTAGGCTTTAAAATTAATGTAGAATTAATTAGGTTGAAATTTGATAGATGGATTTTGGTTGGAAGAAAAAGAACCGGTAGAGGAGGAAATGGAGGAGGGGTTCGGACACTTTGGAAGAAGAAAAAGAAAATTTGGGTCCAAAATAGAATTATCTAGAAAATAAAGATATTTTGATAATTTTTGATATTTATGATTTGCCCTCAAACTTTCATTATTTACAAATTGACCCTAAATTTTTTTATATTTACACTTTGACCTCAAAACTCATTTTAGATACTATTAGTTTTTATAATTTATTTATCATAAAAATTTTAGGTCTCATAATTAATTTAGTGAAATTCTATATTTAATTATGCAATTTAGGTATAAAATTTGAAATTTAGGTATTAAAATATTATTTTATCTTAAACTGTCTATTTAGGTACTAAATTATTATTTTACGTTTAACTGTTTAATACTAAATTATTATTTTATGTCTAACTATTTAATTAAGAACTATAAAGTCAATTATATTAATTATGGAGTCTTATTTATAATTATCGAAAAATTCAAGGTGTTACATTAGATATTACTAAATAATAATTATCCATAAAATTAATATAATAAATAAATATTTAAATCATATGGTATATATTATAATTAACATGATGATATGTCGAATTATTGTTAATTAATTTATAATACTATGTGGTGAATTTGATTCAGCTAAAAATTTCTAACTTCATAGTTAGGGGTGAGAAAAAACTATAAAAATTGAAATCAAATTAAATTCATATATTAATAATTATACTTATATTTTATTGAAAAAACTGAAAATCATATTAAAATATATCAATTTATTTTGATTTTAATTCAAAAATTAATTTAATTTAATTTTTATTTAAAAATTAATTTAATTTAATTTTAATTCAATTCAAACCAAATTAACCAATTACTAGGAAAAAAAGGAAGCAGATTTTTAAGTCACGATATTCCTGCACGTGTGGCGGTAACATTTTCCAAACCAGAGATGCGATAGGATTTAGTGACCAAAGAAATCAATTTTTTTTTTATATTAAATTATTGATTTTTCATTATAATTTTCATACCCAATATCATATTAACATATAATTATTTTTTACAAAAATTAAAAAATAAAATTTTCAAAAATCACGTAATCCTATAAATAAAAAATTAATTTATCACCCTCTATGTTTTTTTCTCAGCTACCAAACAAGAAACGCAAGATTAAAGAAAAAAATGGACAAAAACTGAACTAGATTAATATTTTGTTTTGTGCGACATGTTTGAAATATAGTAATAAGATAAATTAAAAAATGAAAATAATAAATTAAAATGACTGTGATACCTTTCATTTGCATATTAGTTACTTAAGAAAATATTTAATTTTATTTTAATAAATAATATATAATATATATTTTTTTAATATTATTTTAAATATTTATATATTTTTTAGTATTTTCAATATATATTTTAACATGTTTAATAATATTTTAAGTAAAATAATATTTAATAATGTGTAATATCTTATTTTAATAAATAATATATTTTTCAAAATTATGACATTATTTTGATAATTATATTATTATAATTTATTTTTTTAATATTATAATTTTTTTAATTTTTAATTAATATTATTTTTTGAATTTATGATTATTATTATTGTTACTACTCACGTCATCCTAAAAATATAATCCAAATCTTTTGTGTCATTTAATATTTCGTCTCTCACATTTTTTTTTTTTCCAAAATGTTTTGGCAGCCAATAATATAATAATGTTTTATTGTATTTATAAATTAAAAATTTTAATTATTTTATTTTAAAATATCCTTAACTAAAATACTTACACTTCTCAATTTTTATTTTTTATTTTTTAACATTTATAATAATTAAATTATTTACCTTTATTAGCTACTGTAAGAATATTAAAAGATTATTATATTAAATTTATAATTTTAATATAGAAAAAGTAAAAATATAATTATATAAATAATAATATTGATTTAAATTAATTAAAGGTGTATTTGATAATTTTTTTATTAAATTAATATCTAAAAAAACAAGTTGGGAGGAATGAAAAAGAAAATATGGATATGGAGAGAATATTAAAAGGACGTATCTCTACATTTATGGGGTCCATCATTTATTTAGAGATAAATAGTTGTCAACTGCAATCGATACTCCCCAGTTTCCTGCTGGATTTATTGCTGGAATCTACCTATTTTAATTTTAGCACGTTGACAACAGCATGGGATTTCAAATGGATAAGCTTCCCATGATTTTTTTTTTCTCTTTAATAGGTTCGCTCATTTACGTAAATGTCGCCACAAAGTTAGTTTGATTGTGTACTGGTTGCAAATAAATTTATTTTGACTGTAAATTAATAACTTTAACTATAGTTGTGCCTCATATAATTATTATAATTTCCTTTGGAAATTCATATATATATAAGTAAATTAAATAAATATAGAAAATCAAACTTTTATATACAAATTTTTCGCTTTAGTAAATATTCAAATACTACTACTCATAACCTCTACAATATAAGAAAAAAAAAAAATACAATATTTCTATTAATAGATAATTTCAATCAATTAGAGATAATAATATTGTCTATTACCAGTTTAAACTCCATTTATCTTTATTTTTTATAAATACTAATATTTTCTTGACTTAAAATTTTTTATTATTAACATGACAAGGTATTTGAAGGATATAATTATAAATCAATTTTTCAATTTAATGTATAATAATATATTTTAAAAGAATATAATAAAATTATAAATGTTGAAAAATTTAGGATATTTATGAATTAGCTTTTAGGATATAATAGTATATTTAAAAAATATGATAAAGTTTTGCAAAATAAAAAAAGTTTCAGGATATTTTACGCTAATTTATTTTTTATATTAAAAATATTTTTTTTTCAATTCTAATAATTTATTTCATTTGATATCTCATTTTTTATTTTATATATTTTTATATGTATCATATTATTAATGAAAAATTATTAACTGTTAAAATAGAAATTGAGAGGCATGCTGTATATTTTTACATAGTAGTCTTTCATATATCATATTTTAGAGACCTAAAAATTTTTAAAAATTATAATTTGATAATGTTTGATGTAATGAATCCAATAATATATTTTTTGTACTAAACAAAAATTAAATGGATAGTAAAAAATATATTATAAATTTTATATATCAGATCTAATAATCTAAATTTAACACATTTATAATACTTTTTGTTATCTATTTAATTTTTATTTAGCATAAAAAATATATTATTGAATTTATTATATTAAATACTATTAAATTATAGTTTTTATAAAAAAAATTTTGGTCTCTAAAATGTGGCAAATAAATGAATATTATGTAAAAATATACAATAACTCCTTTAATTCCCAAAATAATTTAAAAAAAAAAAGTGATTTAATTTTCATAAAAATATATGAGAAAGTAGATAAAATATTAAATAGGATAGCTAATTCAAATTATACAATCCTTAACTGTGTTTAGGTAAACATTAAATGCAAAATGTGTTCCAATCACCAAGAATTGGAAGTCCAAATTTGGATAGGTGAGAATTAATTGAGCGCTGGGCGGTTAGTTTTTCCCACTTGGAAATAAATGCAAAGTCAAATGAGACTAAGAAAGAGTAGACTTTTTTTTTAATTGAATTAATTTGAATCAAATTAAAAATTTCAATTTTATTGCGCCACCATAAAAAAAAAAGAAATGGCTTAATGTAATCACAGGAAAAAAGTTAAAAAAATTCAAGAGTGTTTCAGGCTAATTAGCTTTTTTTTTTTTTTTTTTTATTAAAAATCATTTGTTTTGGACAACTTAAAAATATTACCTTGTAATATATATATATATATATATATATAATTTAAATTTAATAATAATAATAATAATAATTTTTGTATGTGATAGGCAATAGGTGTTATTTTCAAAAATAAAGGGACCTTTTCATCTTTTGTATTTGGTTGCTGGTATTCTACGAGATTGAAAGTCAAATCGATTAAACTGATTAAATCGATCAAATCAAATTAAAATCAATAATTTTATAATTTATTTAGTTTGATTGATTTAAAAAATAGAATAAATTAAATGTTCAATTTGGTTTGCGGTACCAGTATTATAATTAAATATATTTTATTTTATTTTATATATAACGACATATTTTTTAACCTAATATTAATTTAGAATTTTAAAAAAATATCATCTATGAAAATTAACTAAAGACAAATAAAAAAGAGTTTAATTTTTGAAAAAAAAAATACAAATTTTGAGTGTGCTAATTAATGAAATAGACAAGTTTTGGGTTGTACAATATTAAATTATTTTTGAAATTTTTATTATTATCAATACTTTATCGATGTTTTTTCTTAAATTTATAATAAAATAATTATGATTTATAAAAAAAATATTTGTTTAAAATTAACAAATCGAAAATATTTAAATTAAATTAAATCAAACCAAAACCGATAATTTAATTATAATAATAATTTTATTTTATTTGAAAAAATTTTAAACTAAAAATATTAATTTAATTTGATAACAATTCAGATCAAACCAAACACATGCCACCTCTAGAATTCTATATAAACAACCACAAACCTAATAAAAGAAAGCACAAAAAAAGAACGAGATATAGAATTAAACCTCCAATATTTCTTTTGCTTCCAAATTCCATTTAACTGTTGTGGAAAAGATGAGTGCAACTTCCTTTCCAGCAACCCAACAAAGGTAACCTAACTCTCATTTCCTTCTCTTAATTTGTTCTGATT
>CANXYC012318341.1:0-24304 GCA_948193065.1 Aleurites moluccanus
GAAACAAACCAATTCAAGGTAGATGGACAGTGGAGGTTCTAGATGTCGCAATAGAGGTTCTTCCTCATAACAGAGCTTTTCTGCTGACCAGTGAAAGGAGTGCCTCATAGGAGCTCTCCCTTCATCCCTTTGTATGATACAACTAATAACTCTAACACCTGCAGTGCATAAACTGGAGCCTACTTCTTGCTCTTTAAGAATTTTGGCTAACTTCTTAATTCTCTCTTGAGCCTGATCCTCATCACCACTGCAAAAGGTCAAAGGATAGTGCCAGTAAGAAGGGGCATGATCACACTGATGTTTTATTACCAAGTTTTGACAGTTTGAAAAAAGTTGTATGGCATGTGTGTTAAGTTTTTATAGAAACTTAGCAATTGTTCTATTCTCTGGAGAATCTGTAATTGTTCTATTCTCCGAAGAATCTACCATTCATTTTACACAAATATAACCCAAACCATCTGAAATTTTAAAGGTTTCAAATTACTAAGAAGTGGTAATTCTCAGGATCCTAAATAAATTGTTAGCAACAGAATGTATAAACCAATACTAAGGTTCAAAGTTTAATAGAACTATTCATAACATGGTATCAAAAGGAAATACCTATCCTGAAGTAGACTCATCTGGTTGTTGATGCCCACCAAAGCAATATGCATCATATTACCAAAGTTGGCTCGTTCCGCAGATCCACTTGGAATGGCTTCATTAAGGTTATGAGTTGTTTCCCTTAATGCAGCACTAATTATTGCAGGCAAAAATTGTAGAGATTTGATGATAACCATGGCTCCCCATTTCCTGTCACAGTGTTTTTTCATAACAGGTTCATCAGACATTTGATCTTCATAACTATTTTTTCTTCCAATATGCTCTTCCAAGAACTCCCATGAAGCAATAAGACCAGATCTATGCCACTGCATCCTGACACTCTCCTTTAGAAGATAAGGCTGATGACATATACAAACAGTTAAGTTGAAGAAATGATTGTCTAGAAGTAGAATCAAGAAAACTTTTAAGATATCAAAATATGGTACCTGATATAGCCTTCGAACATAAGTTTCCACTACCCGCCTTTGAAGAGTGTGATCACTGTGATCAAACAGACCTACAAGAGAATCTTCAACAGCCAAAGGAGCACTCACTAGATCCTCCATTCGTTCATTAATGGCACTTTTCCTCTTGGGAGTATCCATATTTTCACCATCCTCAGTAAACATCTCCAATTCAGAAAGGCTTCTAGCAATGGTGGAACGAAGTTCACTCAGTTTGGTTTGTTCTAGCAGTTGACTAGCCTTCAGCGCCAACTGCATATGCAAATCAGGTATCAAGACTTTGAAAAACAAAATAGGGATGTTGAATTGAGAAATGACATTAACCAATGACTGTTAAAAAGTGAGACACAGGAAATAATCCTTAAAAAGAACAAATTAGAATTCTCTTCCCGTTGCAAATCTGCAACTAACAGTCTAAAAAGAATGTATATATATGTGTGTGTGTGTGTGTGTGTGTGACAGAAAAAAAAAAAAGCAAAATAGACCAAAATTTTATAAGCTATGCACAACTAGACCAGGTGCAATGGCCTACCTCAGAATAATTTGTATGGTTAAGTTGAGAGAACCGGATCAATTTATCCCTATATGCAGCAGGGTTAGGATAAACCAGTTGTTCCATGAGCCTTAGTATCAGCTTATTTTTACTCCTGACACCCTACAAGACAACAAATACAGTATTAGTGCACAGTTACTTCCATAAAAATCCCAAAAACAAAATTTTGAAAAGAAAAGAAGAAAGGGAAACCAATCAAGAACATTATAAATTCAATACCTGATGAGAAAGGACAATGTCCACAACCTTCAACAGATCTTTCTTGTATTGAAGTCTAAGACGTTCAATCACATCAGCCTAAAGAAAAAAATATAAACTCAAGATTAGAAAGTGATGACACTCCTCTAATGTAATAACAAAGAAAAATCCTAATAATTTTAGCCTGCAAATCAAAATTGAAAAGTGTAGGGCTCAAGCCAAAGCTTGGAGCCCATGAACCATCCATCAATGGAAATTGAATTTTTGTGGTTGTGAAATTTAACCAGGGTCTAAGAAGACAAAAGAAAATTCAGCGCAAGTATGAGAAATGGTCATCACACAATTGCGGTAAAACAATGTAATATTTCATGATTTAAAATAATAATGGTATGAGCAAAGCATTTAAAACACAGAAGGAAGAAAGGTTTATACCAGCAAATAAATTAAAACAACAGTGAATTGAAAGACAAGGCCGTGACTAAAAAGGCAGAAAATAATATTCAATTTTGTGCTCTGGATGAACCATGGTACTTCAAAAGGATGCAAATTAGAAATATTTTGTCAGTCCAGAAAATTAAAATAGATACAGGCATCACAATACCCGTGCTATATTTGATGGAAACAAATTTACCTGGATGTTGTCACTAAACAATTCTTCAACTGATAAGTACTCTTCAAAAAGTGACTGAACGATGACACGGGCATGACTCTCCCGTCCTCCCTCATAAGACTTTACAAGACTCATAATAGGTTCGATAAGCCTTTCCTGGGCTCCTTTTTCTTTTTCAGGACAAGAGGATAGATGGGCCTGGAGAAAAATGCACACACTTCATGCATATTACACTTCAAGAGAATGGAGGAAAAAGCGCACAAAATGAGGAACATGAGGTAAGGAACTCACCTCAAGAACACCCTTTAACAATTTGGCAGGGAAGTCAATGTTCTGCGAGCTTGAAATCCCTTCAAACTCTCTATATTTTGATTCCAACTGACACAATTGGGCCAAGGCAACATCAGATCATGTTGTGAGCCTAAAGTCACCATATGATCACAAAAGAAAGCTCAAAGAAATGATAAATATTCACCTCATTTCTAAGATCTTTGGGAAGGCGAGTCGCAAGAACAGACAAGCACTCTTGCCACTGAAGAAAAGGTAGCTCAGGACTATCTAGACAATTAAGCAAGTTTTGCACTACCTGTCAAAGTCATTCAGATAACACATCAGTTTCCAACAAATAGTTGTTAATATAACAGAAAATAAATTATAAAAAATTTCGCAAGTCTGTGAAATGTACATTAAAACTCAATAACAACAGAGATACGAGTAACTATTAATTCATTATGACAATTATTAAACTCCATATTGAAAGTTGCTAATGTGCAAGAGATACTTACTTCATCAATATTATGGTCATAGCCTGCAAGAATCATGCGAGCTGCATTTAGACTTGCTGCACATCTCTGATGAACTTTACCAGAAATAGCAGTTGGTGGTCCCAGTACTGGAAAGCTCCCATGAAAAGGTTCAGCCTTTCTTACAGCTGAAGGATCATCAAGATCAAGCCGTGCTATAAGCTCACCAGCCTACCAGAAAACTGACTTCTTAACTTGAAACCAAAACTCTATTTATATATGTGTGTGTATATATCCTAAATGAAATTTGATATACCTGCATTGCTTGACCTTCAGACATTTTAAACTGAAGAACTCCAGAAGCAGGTGAAAGAAGAGGCATGCACATCTTCATAACTTCAACCTCTGCATATGGAGTATCAGCTTCAATATGACTATCATCTGAAACCAAATACCTCAGCAGCTTGCATGGTGTCTCTGCCACTAACTTTGATGGATCATGATCATTCTGCAGCAAGCAAGTCCTCCCATCAATAAGAAGGCGAGTTCCAGCTGCTTCTTCTTCCACGTATATCACATGGCTGTTTCCATTCAACTGTAATAAAAATAGAAGTAACATATTCCGTTATGAAGTTTCAACACAAAGTTGTGAAAGAAGAATATCAGAAAAAAAAAAGAGAGAGGGAGGGAGCTTGGTCATCTAAAGCATCAGAACAGAAGTGGCAAACATCCATGAATAATTAATTACAGAAACATTACAGGGAATTAAACACTTGCCTGCATCAATAAACCCCCGTCACGTAAAGTATGTATCTCTGCTTCAATCTCTGATTCATTCAGTCTCAGTCTATAGCTTCCTGGCCCCCCTCTAACCATGTCAATCTAAGAATTCCAAAATGTTAACGAGGCATATTACTAAACTTAGGAACTAAAATTCTCAGAAATTATATGAAAAACATAAACAGAGAACTTTACATCTGAGAAGGATAATAACAATGACAGATATTCATACCATGTATTTGCTTCCTTCAATGTTCAATGAAACTTGAGAGTTCACAAGCGATATGTGCTGAAAACAGAATCAACCGGCATGAATATAACTAAAAATTTAATCGAATCAGCAACAAATTAATAAATATGTATTTTTTGCTGCGTACCTTAGGAGGGATTTGCCCCTTCTCAAGGTAACCAACATAATCTGAAACCATAGCAGCACTGCTAGCAGATGCTTTCTATGGCAAACAAAAGAGGACTTGTAAGTGGTATATTCTGCAGATAGAATATAGCAGAAGAAAAGGTTATGATTCCTCTTTCCATGCCTATGCATTGACTACTTACATACAAAGCCCCTCCAACAACAGAAAGGTACCAAGGAGGCCTTTCTGCTCTAACCCGCATTGCAATTCTACTGTCCAACCAACCTGTGTGAATTTTGTTGTCCCTATAGTCTGAAGCCTGCATAACATTTCATCTGATGTTAATTGAGGATCTCTTTAATTTTCCTTCTCTCAATTTATGTGAAAATAGGAGTCGAAACAGAAATAGATTACTATCAGGTGAGAATATTATTACGTGTAAAAGGTCAATTGAGTAGTCAACATTAGTACGGATTTCTCCTCGAATTTGAATTTCTTTCAGCCCAAGGACCATATTTGCTATAGCCAAGGCTCTAGACTCACCAAATGCAAAAACATGTCCTGAGGAAAGATGAGTAAAAACTTGAGCAGCATAGATTATCATAAAAAATGAACATGGAAATACACATATAATCAAACATGATAAAAATAGCCAATATTGAAAAGGCTAAGAATGCTAGCATGAATCATTGTCACAACAAGATTTACAAATAGACAAATACTGAGGATATTATTGTACAAATGATAGGATAACTAATCCAATGATAGTGCTCACAGTTATCCATGGAGCTGATACCTTAAAGCATGAGAAAGCTTTTTAATTCTCTTCCTATTCATAAGGAACTACAAAGGGCCAAATACTGTTCAAGGAAAGATGGAGCAAGTATTGCATGTGTTGGAGTCAACAGAAGTTTTTTTTTTTTTTTTTGGCTAACCTTTCAGCCAGCTCAAGGAATCAAACAACTCTCATGTTTTTGTCGATGACGTATCTTGTTTAAATAACTCGAGCAAATTTCAACAAATAATTAAAACACGAGACTCTGAACACATAATTCTGGATCTAGTGAAGGAGGTATACCTGATCCAAACACAAATAGTATTAAAACAATATTTTCTTTTACTTTCGACACGCATGTGGAAAGATAGATAAAACCATTATGGCAAAGAAGGAGAATTATGCACTGGACCTCTTGCAATCATACAGACTTGGTTTGAATTCAATGTTATTGCTATCAAACAATTCAAAATTACAAATGACAAGGAATAAAAAAAAAAAGGCAATTTCTCTATCAAGTTGCACTAAATTGATTAAATTCAATTTGTATCATCAATTTATAAACTATGCTAGAAGCTGCTACTTACCAAATTGAGAATCTGAGAATTCATGAATGCCTCCACCAGACTGTACATCAGAATTTAAAGTTAGAAATCCAAGGTTCCGTGAACAGAAAAAATGCCTTAAGAAAAGAAAAAGGAGGGGGAAACATAGAAAGGCACCTTAACAGAGAAGTAAGCCCACACATTTGGCTTGCTTTTAAAACTTAGCTCCTGTAAAAGGCCATACCAATATTGATAATTATATGGCGAAGAAAAACCTCAAATAAGAATTGTCAACCTGAGATCTTTACCTGTACTTTTCCACTTGTAGGCTTAAAACCATCATCTGGATCCTCACTTGTCACACGCACAGCCACGCAATGTCCTTTTGGTCTTGTAGACTCAGCCTTGTCAAAATCAAAAGAGGTAGCAACTACTGAAGTTTTCCTCCACGCATCATATCCTCCGCAATGTTCCATTCCATAAAATCGCCTTATCTCTAATTAAACAAAGCATATAGGCAGAGAATGTCAAAAAAACATATGTCCCATGACTAATGACAGTTGTCTTTTTAAATTTCCAAATACTGCTAATGGCATACCAGGGATTTGCCAGAGAGGAATTCCCATCCCAACAGCTACCTGGGCTGCTGGCAAATTTATTTCAGCAATCCACTCAGTGACTGGGTGCTCCACCTACATCAGAAACTTAGAAAAATCAAAGAAAAATTTATGAGGCAACAAATTGTCATTTCACTCATAGATGGGCTAGCGTTGAAACTTAAAGAAAATGAGGGAAGAAACCACTATTCAGTATGGTTAGCCCCCACATTCAGACATTTTTAACTATAATAATGAATTTATCATTACCAAAATAGCTAAAACTTTAAGGGATAAGGAACAAATTTGACCCTCATATTTATCCTGGAGAGTACATCGCTCCTTTCCTTTTTGAAGGTTCAAATACATCCCTAACGTTATCAAAACCTAACATCCCACCCAATTTTTAACAGTCGCTCTGCTAGGTCTTTTCACCTCTGTCCCTGGGTCCCATTTTATGTTCCACGTGGACTTAAAAAAGAATAAAAAAAAATTCAATCTCTCTCACACACACAAAAAACCCTAATTTCAATTATCCCTTTCTCAAATTTATTAGTCCCAAGTAACCAGTTCTAGACTCGTAAGTCAACTCGCTCCACTTACTTCATAAACTCACTCTTCACTTCCCTCTCTGAAAACACTCGCTCTTATTATTCATCAATGGACCGCTTTCTCCGTCATCAGTCTGATTTCCTCATCCATGGTTACTCTGAATTCTTCATGCCACCACCATTGGACAACACCATCATCACCACCACCACCACTACAGTTGCTCCGTTACCTATTTCTTTCCCAAATCAAAAACTTCAACAGATCAATAAAATTAAAAAATGTCTTCTTCAAAATCTCTTTACCCACAAGTCGATCTCTCAAACCCAGAAGCCATTTCTGCAACTTCTTCTTCTAATCTGTACCCTTTTGTTGACATGAAAGATTTGGCAAATAATCTCTTCAATGGGGGAAGGACCACGCTAGCCGTCTGAGTGTGTGGTGTGTAGTGGGTGCGTCTCTGAAATCTTCTTACAAAGAAAAATCAATGAGAAAATATATGATTCTCGTTCTCGAAACTCCACTCCTTTTCTCTTTCAAACTAGGAGGAACAGAGATTGAAACCCTTAGGCCTACTTCTTCTCTCCCATCACTGACTTATGTACGGACTTTCCAAACGCTGCATTTGACCTGTGTTATGCATTCGTTGATGCTTGTCCCGTACGATGTAGTTTGGATCATGGTGGAGGCTGGTGGAGTCAGTAATGAAACCATTTTGATTATCGCAAAATCGGGAGTTAAGACCATTCATATCGGATTCCGGCAGAGAATGCCAGATTCATGGGAGGGACAGCAGAAATTGGAGGCTAAAATGCGGATTCCTGTTTTATGTACGGTTTTTTGTGTGTTTTGTTGAATTGAATTATAATTGAAATTAGGGTTTTTTGTGTGAGAGAGAAAGATTGAATTTGTTTTTCTTTTATTCTTTTTTAAGTCCACATGGAACATAAAAAGGGACCCAGGGACAGAGGTCAAAAGACCTAACGGAGCGACTGTTAAAAATTGGGCGGGATGTTAGGTTTTGATAACGTTAGAGGTGTATTTGAACCTTCAAAAAGGAAAGGGAGCAATGTGCTCCCCAAGGTAAACATAAGGGTCAAATTTATACCTTATCCCAAACTTTTAAAAAAAAGTCATTTTTTATCTTATTAATCAAATAACAATCATTTTAATATTTCCTAGGTACCATATAGAATATTATACTTCAATATCCATTTATCTGTTGCAAATGTAGTATTAATAAAAACACAACACAACACTAAATGTGCAAGATAAACTGAGAGAGAACATAAAATGAAAGTATGAAATTAACAGCTTAATATCTTAAATTAACTAAAACTGAGGTTTAAAAATATTTCACATACCTGTAACCGAGGGTTGAGCTCTAAAAAGTAATATTCTCCAGTGTCCATACTATATAAATACTCAACGGTAGCCGCTCCAACATAATTCACACATTTCGCTAACCTTTGAGCTGCTTGTTCTAGCTTTTTAACGGTGTCAAGAGATGCAACAGTAATTGGACCCTCCTCAATTATCTATTTATCATGTATGAGCAAGTCAGTTAACAAAAATTACTCAGAGATGCACTAAGCATCATTAAACTTGGGGAAGAATATAACATTTAATTACTTTTTGGTGCCGCCTCTGAACACTGCAATCACGACTGTGCAAAGCAGCAACATTTCCATGCTGATCACAAAGTAACTGGACTTCTAAATGTCGACTCTAAATGAGACATATCAAATGGATTATCAGAATTAGATTTATAATACTGGTAACACAGTGCAGAAGCTCTTCATTTAAATTAAAAGGCAGAAGATAATCTAACCTGGGAAGCAACCTTCATTATAAATATGGGTGAACCTGGAACTTCACCCTGAACTTGCTTGAACAATGCCCTCACTTCATCATCGTTATGAACCTAGAGAATCCAAAAGATAAGATGTTTGTTTACAATATACCACTACTAAAATCCCTCCCAGTTAAAAATTCATAACTTCATCATGTAGAAGCCAAACCTTTCTTATGCCTTTACCACCACCACCCCATGATGCCTTGATCATTGCAGGGTAGCCAACAACTTGGCAACTTGCAATCGCTTCCTCCGTTGTATATACACATGCATTTCTGTATACCTCATCTGGGATGGTAATCAAACAACTTTCTGGAGGAATTTTCACCTGGAAGACAGAAACAAAACACATTACATGTGGAATGACCTTGCAAAACTAAATTCAGTTTGACTAAGATAATTACATGAGAGCCACTCCATGGAAGAGTAGGGACATCTGCTGCTTGTGCAATCAGTGACGAGCCGATTTTATCGCCCAGTGATGCCATAGATGTAGCTGAGGGCCCGAGAAATACAATCCCCTTTGCATTCAGTGCATCTGGCAGCTCAGGGTTTTCAGATGCATGCCCCCAACCAGGCCAAACCGCATCAACATGAGTCATCTCTGCCATCTGGCATCCACAAATTACAATTTGTTATAGAAAATAACGACAAAAAGTTTGCATGTTTCTAATTTAACTGATTCAATTATCAGAAAAACAAGGAATAGGTAGAAAAGGAATAGATAGAATGATATTCAGTTGACAAACAAACATATCTTGCAAGAGTAGAAACTGCCAGATATCTGGCTAATTCATCTGCATGATATTATGAGATACTAGAAGAAAGGACTTCAAAGGTTCTAGGCTCCATGACACATCACTCATTTCTAGTATACATTTCATTGACTATATTAAGTTTCTTTTATCCCTTTTTTATGTAAAACACATCATGATTCATCAATTTCAGTCCAAGCAGTCAATATCCAAGAAGATTATCCAAAATTCTTCCTGATAGGAAGTCCCTCGATGAACTTAGTCACCCATTTATGCTTTGTTTTACATACTTTGAACTCAAACAATAAAAGAAATTTGATGTGCATAAAAATGTTAATAGTATACAATATACACACCTCTACAATGAGCTGCACATTGGCATAGTTATTATTGTTTGTCCCACCAGGAACTTCCACAAACTGATCAGCAATTCTAATATGCTCTGCATTGATTTTCATGTCTTCTGGAGTTGCCATGGCGACCAACAAGATTGCCTTCTCAGTGCCAAATGTTTCATAAGCCCATGTCCTAATACTACGCATGAACTTGACAGCTGCCATTCCATTATTTGCAATTAAAATACTATGAATTGGTCTATTCCCTTCAAGAGCATAGCAGAATTCATCCACTTGAGATATTGTAGCAGGGCTCCTTATTGAAACCACCCCATTTATGTAACTCCCACGAGAAACATCCACCTGTACCGGTGGTCTCCTCTGTGCTTCCAACATGCTGCATAGACAGGATTTATGTTACCAAAAGTCCTGGGTTGAAAAATTTAGTCTTTAAATTTAAACTATTCTCAATCTCATTCACTTTGTCTTATCCTTGAACTTAATTTGTGGGCTAGGCCTTCCTTGTTCATAATTCAGGAGCAAAAGTTGACAGATCAAAAGAAACAAAAGAAATTCAATTTAACAGCTATTTTGAACTCCAAGAAAAGCAACCAATCCTAGTAAGACTCTGTTAGTTGCAAAGAATGGGACTTGGTATAGACTTCTTCATTTACCAGCACTATGAAATCTAGCCTTGATCATATCGTTGTTTAATAATCAAGGTCTAATTAACTAAAACCAAACACAAACTCCAATTCATCAGTACATTCCAATTTAAGTTGTGAGCAATCAAACGCATCGTGAAAGTAAAGTATCCCAGATGCAAGATCCTATAGATATTTGAAAATAATAACAAAGAAACGGTGCTCAAAAAGATTAAAAAATAGTCAGAGCCCAAAAAAAAAAGGTGCATAATTAGATGCCCAAAACCATGCTAACAAACCTCAATCAATAAAATTTTAAAAACCACCCACAGAAAGAACAAGAACTCAAACTCCCTTTTTAAGAGCTTCTAATTGGAGGGAAAAAATATATATATATCCAAAGCTTCAAACTTCAAACAACATTAACAAAATTTAAACCAAAACTAATCTAAAAATGATAACAAACCTGGAGATAAGCTGAAATATGGGAAGTTATAATGAAATTGGATTAAATTGGGTATAAGGGTAGTAAAGCATTTGGCTGAAATCTAAAGGTAAAGAGTGAAAGAAAGAGAGAATTAAGAAGAACCAAAAAAATAAGTTTTTGTATACAGTGGTTCCAAGAAAATGTTGAGTGATGTACATTGAGTAAAAATCACAATCTTGAAATGGTATTGTATGTCTCTGTAAATTATTAACTAGTTTTAAGGGAAGTACAGTGAGTTAGGTTGGAGTTAGAGAGGTAGGCCTTCAAATTTCAACGGCTTTTAATGAGAGACTGCACGTGGTACCTGCCCCCGCCACGCCTCACCGCACCCTCCTCTCTGTTTTTCCGATTCTAATTTCGCATATGATGCCGCCATTATTACTGCTAGTTCCCATCTACCCCCTACCCCAATTTTGTCACTCTCTCTCTCTATCAACTCAACGACTCAACAAATCAAAAGAAGGAAACCAATAAAGAAAATTCTTTTTTTTTTTTATTTAATTTTCCAAAATTATATGTAATTATATTATTTTAGTTGTCAAACAATAAAAATAAAGAGAATTTTTATTTTAAAATAATATTATATGATATTCATAATAAAAAAAAATTCTTTAAATATAAAGTATGAATTATTCTATAATTATCAATAATTAAATTAAAAATATAATTTTTATGATATTATAATCATGTAGATATTAATGAATTTTATATTTTTATATTTAATATAAATAAAAAAAATATTAATTTAATTTTATACAAAATTAAAAAATACTTTTTTAAGTAATAGAAATCCCATAATTAACAATGAATTGGTATTTTTGCCTTTTTGAACTATGTATATATCTATATAAAAATATTTGGAAAAAATAAAATTTTGTAGGGTTGGTGTGTTAGTGTGTCCATGAGAATAATTTTCCTTTTCAATTATTTGTTATAATTCAAGTCTAATTAATTTTTTCTTTTAAAATTTATTATATGGAGGGAGAGAATGGTCAATAAATCAATTTATTGAATTAATTAAGGGTTAATTACTATTTTCATGTAAAATGATTCAATATACTAAATCTCTTAACTTTTTAAAAATATATTAACTCCTCCTGACAAATGTCTCATTATACTAATACATCATTTCGTCTAATTTTACTATTAATCAATTTTAAAATTTGTAAAAAAATATAAATATCCTTACCATTTATTTTTAATTAATTACATTATATTATTGCTTTAAAAAATATTTTTTAGAATTAAAAAAAATCATTTTCGTATTTTTTTACAAATTTAAAAATAAAAAATAAACAAAAATATTTTTTATTTAAAAAAAATATTAAGAAGAAATTAAATTATTTTTTCTTAAATTTTTTAATACAAATAAAAAATTCATTTTCATATATTTGATAAATTTGAAAATAAAAAATAAAAATATTTTTTATTTTTTATTTTTTATTTTTCAAATTTTTATTTTTAAAAAAATAAAATAATTTATTTATTTATTTATTTATTTTCAAAGTTGTCAAAAAATATAAAAATATATTTTTAAACCCTAAAAAAAAATTTTTAAAGTAAAAATAGAATGTAATTAATTAAAAATAAAAGGTAATTATATTTTTATATATTTACTATATTTATTAATTATTTTAGAGTTAACTAATAGTAAAATTCAACGGAATGATTTAATAATATATTATAATATTCATTAGTAATAAATTAGTATATTTTTAAAAGATTAAAAAAAATTAATATATTTAATTATATAAAAAAAAATCATAATTAACCCATTAATTAATAGGATGAGATGTGCTGGTGAAGAGCTTTGGTGGGTGATAATATATATAATTTTATTAGGCTATTAATATTTGCATGAGCAGGTTTGGTTATGGTTGGAGGTTAGGTGCATCCATTTCCATGCTATCCTTCTTTTAATTTCTCCTGTGACTATTTATTTATATATTTAATTATTTATTGGGGGTTTTATGGCTGTATTTCATTGGGATGTATATGTTTGCGGTGATATATGAATTCGACTTTATAGCAGTGGTGAGTATATGAATTCAATAAATAATAATGCTATATGTGTCAAATCATATTAATCTCTTTTTATATTTTTTATACTTTTGTTTTATTATCACATAATATTTAAGTTTATAAAACTCAATTAATTTACTCGAAAAAATTTATAAATAGATAAAATTTTCATAATATTTATTTTTTTATTTATAATACTCAAACTTAATATTTTACTTAAAAAAATAATTTATTTATACTCGAATTAACATATTTTATATTTTTAATATATTTTTTTTTCTTAAGACATTAAGAAGGTGTATTGAATTAAGGCTATGTTTGTATGTTTGTTTTGGTAGAAATTGAGAGAAAAAAAAAAAAGGGGAAATAAATATTATTTCTTTTATTTGGTTAACTAAAGAGAAAGAGACAATAAAAGAAATAAGAGGAAATTATATTTTCTTATTTAAATTTTTAAAAAATAAAAATTTATCTTCATATTTTTAAAAGTAATTGAGAGAAATTAAAAGTTAAAAAATATAAAAAATAAAAATTACAAAGATATAAATTTCCTCTTATTACTTATTTTTTATAAAGTTAAAATGGTAAATTTCTCTTTATTTTTTTTTATATAAATAAAAAATTCAAACAATATAAAAAAAATTAAAATTCTTTTCTTTTCTTTTCTCTTGTTTAATTTATCTCTATTTCTCTTACACAATTATTATTAATTTAAATGAATGACTTTAATAAAATTTTATAAATTTTTATTGATTTTTACAGAATTCATAACTTTATAAATAATTTTTGCAAACTTTTATTTTATAGATTTTGATTGATTTATAATAGTTATTTTGATATTTGTAGAAAATGAAGATTTTTTTATTTAGGTATATATTAATAATAGATTGTTAGTCCTAATAAAAAAAAATTTCAAAAAATGAAAAATAAAAAAATAATATTGTTAATATAAAATTAATTAATCGTATATAAAGAAATCAAATAAAAATTATGAGGGGGTGTATTCATATTTAAAATCATAATATTAAATATCCTATTAATTAACTAATATTTATTTTTAATATTTTTAAATATATTAAATTTTCAAAAATTTATAAAAATAAAATAAATAATGAATATTGGAAAAGTTTCAATTTTCTTTGTATATGCTCTCTCTCTCTCTCTCTCTCTATATATATATATATTAGTTCATAAAAATGTATTTTGCACAACTTATTATTAAAAATATTTTTTTATTAATTTTCATACCTTATAAAAAGGTAAAAATATATAAATATTATTTTAAACAAAAAGGTATATCAATATAAAATTATTATTATTATTATTATTATTTGATATCGCTTTCAATATTTTTATTTTTAACTTTATATATTAATATAAAAATTCAAATTATCAATGATAATATATTCAATAAAATAAATAAATAATTATGAAGAATATAATCAAAACAATTATATTATAACATATTAAAAGTAATATATAATCAAAACAATTACATTGTAATATATTAAAGGGATAAAGTACAATTTTAACCATGATATTTAACCCTAAAAACACATTAATTTTTAATATTTTTCGAGTTATAATTTTGACCATAACGTTATTAAAATATACAATTCTGATCCTTTTTACCGTTGACTTTTGTCCCTTTAATTCCTAAAATTTTATTTATTTAAAAAATATTTTTTAAAATTAAATATATAGAAAATAAAAAAAAATTAATAATTAAATAAAATTAATTATTTTATTTATTTAAAATTAAAAAAATATATATTTTTAATTTAAAATTACTTTTTATTAAATTAAAATAATTAATTTTTATTTAACTATACTTTTTCTAAAATTAAAATAAATAAAATTACTTTTTAATTATTTAATCTATTTTCTAATTTTATATATTTGGAAATTATTTTTATATATCTAATTAAAAAAATATTTTTTATTCAATTAAAATTAAAATAATTAAAATATATATTTTTCTCTTATATATATATATACGAGACACTTTTAGTCATTTTACTAAAATTTAATTGAAAAAACATAAAAAAAAAATAAATGAATGACTAAATTTATTGACGGAATTAAAATATAAAAACTAACTGCGTTTATTTTTTAAAATATTTTCATCCCTAAATATCCTCTTTTCTTTATATATATATATATATTTTTTTTTCTTACTTTTTTATTTAATTAAAATTAGAATATTGAAAAATATATGTGAATAATTTTATCTATAATATTCATACATTATATTTTTATTTATTTATTTTATATATATTTTAATTTAAAATCAAAATAAATAATATTACTTTTATTTAATTAAATAATTAATTTTTAAGAGTAATTTATTTTCTTATTTTTTATATATTTGATTAAAAAATATTTTTGTATATTAAAATAAAATTATTTTATTTTGTTAAATATGTAAAAAATAATTTTTTTTAAACAAATATATAAAAAAATAAGAAAATAAATTACTTTTAAAAATTAATTATTTAATTAAATAAAAATTAATTTATATTAATTTTAAATTAAAATACACAATAAATCAATAAATAAAATTATGTATGGATTTTTTACATATAAAATTATTCACATATATTTTTTAATATTCTATTTTTCATTATTAAATAAAAAGTAAGAAAATATATATAAAAAAAAGAGAAGTTGACTATATTTTGATTAAATATATAAAAATAATTTTTAAATTTTATTAAAATAAGAAAATAAATTAAATAATTAAAAAATAATTTTATTTATTTAAATTTTAGAAAAGTAAATAGTTAAATAAAAATTAATTATTTTAATTTAATAAAAAGTAATTTTAAATTAAAAATGATATTCATTTTAATTTTAATTAAATAAAATAATTAATTTTTATTTATTTATTAATTTATTTTATTTTTTATATATTTAATTTAAAAAAATATTTTTTTTGTAAATAAATAAAATTTTAAGGACTAAATTGTCATTTGCCAATTACTTTTTAATCCTTATAGGGCCCATATACAGAAGTCAACTGTCAAAACAATCGAAATTATAAGTTTTAATAACGTTAAAATCAAAATTATATCTCGAAAAATATTAAATATCAACGTGCTCCTAGAGCTAAACAATCAGAGATTCATGGATTGCCTTGTTGATTCTACAAAGCAGAGGCGTATCTATAATTAGACTAATACGTGACTCCTTAAGTTTTAAAATTTTTAACATAAAATTATTGTTTAATTCTTAAAATTTATAAAATTAATAAAATTATCTATTTATTTAAAAATAATAATTTTTTAGTACTTAATAAAATATCATTTAATCTCATATTCTTTCATTTTTTTCTTTTTTATCCTTTAATTTTTAAAATTTTTAGGATAAATTATTATTTAATATCTGACATTTATTTAAATTAATAAAATAATTTTTTTATTTTAAAAATTTAATTCTTTAGTCTCTAATAAAATATTATTTAATCTCATTTTCTTTAAATTTTTTCTTTTTTCTTCATTTTCTTTTTTTTTTTTTTCAATTTTCTTGTTTTTTCAATGATATTATAATAATTTTTAATTATATTTAATTAAAATATATATTTATTTTGATACTTTTTATTATTTTTAAATTTTTAAATAAATTTATTTCATTATTATAATATTCATTTTTAAAATTTAAATTTTTTAGGCGATCACTTCCCATAAATCCGGCGTAGGCCCCTGCTACAACGGATGTATAAATTCTTTGTGGTCGAGCTAGGGATCATTGACAACTGGTTGGGTGATGATGAAGCCATTGCTGCTCTATTCAACAACCTTGGAATTCATGTCGTCTTCAATAGAATTTTCTATGCAGAAATAGATAAGAATATTAATATGCATCGCAAAAAGCGAATGAATGTGTGGATGGCTGGCCAATTTAAGTCACGATAATTTTCTCACACCATGGGCACTCATTTCTGTTTTGGCTGCTCAGACTTGCCTGGACACAAACTGTGTATTCAGTTCTTTCCTACTACAAATAGATTCCAAATGATTACCTACTGCTTCATTTTATGTATTAAATATAACATTGACCTACTAGCTAATTAATTAAACTTGATAAGTGGTTTTATTAACAAATTGGTCAATTTTAATTTATTGTTCATGAGGTAATCTCATGTTTTTATGTATCCCCGCACAATAAAATTATTATGGTTGTGGATGATTTAATACAGTTTTTGCTATAGAAATTAATATATTATTTGTACGTAGTTCATCATGTTTCTCAAATTCTTGAATTCAACTGCAATTTATAATAATTGCTTCAATTTTATTGTCCATTAAAACAATTTAAATTTGTAAGTATTTGCAAGTTAATATTTATATAATAAGAAAGATTGAAGCAGAAATTAATAGCATGTTAATATTTATATAATGCACTTTCACTTAGGAATAGTCTAATATGAAAGAAAATAAAAGTAGTACCACATAGCAGTTACAATTGAAATGAATCTCCATGGAATGTTACAACAACTGTGTCTCAATTATATTCACACAGAGTTAAAAGAGAAGAAAGCTATTGGATTCTTGCTGACTTTTCCTTGGATCACCATTGGTTTTTGTATTGGGAACTAAAATTGTTTTTTTCTTCTTCTAGGAATTAATTGTGCATAATGGTTATATATATATATTAAATAAAATAGGTATAATTATAAGATTAGTGACAAAACTTAATTAAATTTTCTATTTTAATGTCTCAATTTTATTTTTTATCAATTAAACATCTGAACAATTAATTTTTTTTTTTCAATTAAGTGTATTTAGCCGAAATTTCTTTACAAATTATTAAAATATATTATTTTTCACCACTTTTCACTTCCTTCATATCTTTTAATTAATTTTCATTTTTTTTTTCTTTATTATAATCTCTTTCATTTTGGTTGAGATTTTCTTAGAAAAAGAAATAAAATTATAGGAAAAATTTTATGAGTACATAGCTAAAGTGTTAACTGTGAAATAGGACAAACACAGTTCCATTCTCCTATTTATATATCCACTAAAAGTTAGTTTACTTTTTCTGCTTGTCTCCACAATTTTTTGCTGGTGGGTCTGGTAGAGGTTCTAAATCACCATTACAAAATGGGGGGCAGAGACAATCCGGATTGATTTTGTCTTTGGATTTTTTGAAGAAGAAGCCACTTCTCCTGTATTTCTCTATATTCAGTTTGCCCCAAACACACACTAAGAGTAGGCTTAAAAGTTTAAACTATCTTCTAATGAAACCATGGCAGCAATTTTTAAATCACACACTAAGAGTAGGCTTAAAAGTTAAAACTATCTTCTAATGAAACCATGGCAGCAATTTTTAAATCTCCACTTTAGCCATTTTTTTTTTTTAATACGAATCATTGAAACAATAATTAAATCAACATTTGCATGTACAATGTGAAGATTCACGACTAATTAATTATAATTTATAAACATAATTCAAACTTGAAACCTTTCTATTCTTAATAAGGATTCTAACTTGTGGTGGCAAATTATTGGCATAAAAACGTCAAACCCCAAGCCAATGATATTTAAAAATGCATGTACAATTATAATTTATAAACATAATTCAAACTTGAAACCTTTCTATTCTTAATAAGGATTCTAACTTTTGGTGGCAAATTATTGGCATAAAAACGTCAAACACCAAGCCAATGATATTTAAAAATAATAGATACAATTATAGCCTTGTCTAGTAAAAAATTATTAGGGTTAAAATCTGCTACATATCATGACTCACATTTTAAGAATGGGTTTAAAATTGTTTTCTAGTGAAGGCATGTCAATGATTTTTAACTCCTCATTTTAGGATTTTATTGTTTTATTTTATTTTTTTAATATTATTCATTGAAAAATTAATTAAACTAATACCCATATGTCTTACGGACCTACCACTAATTATAAATATAATTTAAATTCAATACAAATAATCGTGATATTTGAGAAATTTTTTTGCCTATATTAGATATAAAGATTTATTTTATATATTTAATCAATGAGTAATGAGATATTTTAATTAATATGACTTTTTTATTTTTTTTAATCCAGTATAAAAGACAATAATATATAATTTTTATTATTTCATATATTATTATCTCATTTAATGAATATATATATTTAGTATAGGCAAATATTTTTCTGAATTTGAAATCTTTTGAAGGACTCAGACTTGTGGTGGTAAAAATTATTGGCATAAAAATGTCAAACACCAAGCCAATAAGATTTAAACAATAAATAGAGCTATAGCCTAACTCTGTGATTATAAAATGCGACAAACTAAGTAGACTGAACCACTATATATACTAAAACTCTCATGGGCTCCTTGCACCTGAGAAAGGATAAGGTCTTCATCGATCGGCCTCATACAAGTAAGCTACTCTCTTTCTTTGTTTTTCATCACATGGCCTAGTTTTTCTTTGATCTACTCTCCTTAATTATTGTTTTCTTCCGGTAAATATTAGGCTTTCTAGAAGAAAATCATGGATTTTGATTTGCACTCGTATTTAGATTTTAACATGCTAATAGTCACTTTATTTAAATATATATTGATATAGTGGGCATAACCAAAGGGTGATTAGGGAGAGTTCTAATCCCCTAAAATTTTAAAATATACATGTTTATGTGTAAAATTTTTAATTCATCCTTTAATTTGCTGTTATATTAATTTTGGTCCTTCTTATAAAATTTTATAATTCTGTCCTTAATTAGTCTAATTATATATATGAAATGATGTGTAAATCAGTTTTTATAATATAATAATCTTTAAAACACTAATAAAATTTTAGATAAGTGATATTATTTCTAAAAACATTATAACGTTTGGTTGGAGAATAGTTTAGATCAGATCTGAATTTATGTTATAAAAACTTAAATGCGATTGTTTAAGTTGGATTTGGACTAATCTGCCCAATGTTGTTCAAATATATTTCCCATCTCTATTTAAAAAAGAAAAAAAAAAACTTTTTCCCCTATCTCTTCTATTATTGGTACGAACTATGTACACTTAGTTCTAAGATTTTCAGATCGGATCTTCTTCTTAAACCAATAAGAGCATAGAATTACAGGTGAAAAGTTTAATTATAGTGATTGAACTGTAATTAATTAAATATATAGTAAATATTATGCAAAATATATTATATTTAGTATAATTTAAAAAAAAATATAATGGAATAAGGTAAAAGTAACTAAACAAATTGCTAAAAGTTATAAGTAAATAAAAATTTGCTAATTCATTAAAATTTATTAATAAATATTTGGTATGCAAAAATCATTTTAATATAATAAAATTTTCATGAATAATTTAGAATTTTAGAAAATAATTAAAATAAAATTTCAAGTAAGATATATATTCAAATACTCATGTGAATAACAATTATATTTATTCTTTTATTTAACTGCAGAGACAAAGTTTGGTGGTAACTGGGGTAGGTTTAGGTTACCCAACTAAATAAAAGCTTATTTAACATCTAAATCTTTTTTTTACACAAATAAATTTTTTGGACCAATCCAAATCTAACTTTTTATATATAAAATTTTTATCGACCCATCTAAATTTAATTTTTTATAAAAATAAATTTTCGGCCCATCTAAAATTAATTTTTTGACATCGTTCATATATATATATTTTTAAAATATTATTAATTTATATATATATATATATATATATATATATATATATATATATATTTAAAAATATCATTAAATTTTTTTATATAAATAAAATATATATATATATATATTTAAAAATATCATTAAATTTTTTTATATAAATAAAATATATAATTTTAAAAATACATTGTAAGTAAGTGTATTTGGCTTGGTGGAAAATTACTAAAGGTTTAAGTAATCATCTCCTTTTTTTTTTTTTTTTTTTTCCTTTTTGCCTTGAGTAGAGTAATTGGAAAACTCATGTGAACCGCAACGGGTTTAGGTCAGTTTTCAAGTATAACAGGTATACTATATGAATTGACCTCGAACCTAGGTGTGGTTTACGGGTTTTTTATTTGACCGATTGGTTCGGACTGAGTTCGACAACGATACTTACTCATAATTTATTGCTACGGCTACCTCATACTTGATGCAATATGGCCAAAAAATGCAATTTCATAAACCTTTTCCTTCTCTCACTGTGCATAACAGAGCAAGGATACGTTCACACTTGAAGAGAACATGGCGAAAGATGACGAAATAGATTCCGACTCTGTTTCAATTCAAATTACAAATATGCTTCGCTTGACATCTCGTCCATCCACCACACAAAAGTTTAGCATTTTTAGGGTGCCTGATCAACTACGAAAGGTAAATCCAAAGGCCTATGAACCACAAAGAGTTGCAATTGGTCCTTATAGCTACAAATATACCCTTTCTGATACTAATATATCGCAAATGCAAGAACACAAAAAACATTATCTAAGATTACTTCTTGAAAGAACAGGACATGATGTTTCTAAGTATGTTAAGGCCATGAGGAATTTGGACAAGCAAGCTCGTGAATTTTATGAAGTATGCAATGATTTAGAAGATTCAGAAATCTGGGAAACAGATAGCTTTGTGAAAATGTTGGTTCTAGATGGTTGTTTTATTGTTGAGCTGCTTCGCAAGTGTTTGGTAAAGAAACTGAGAGAAGTAAATGATCCAATTTTTTTGGTGCATTTAAATATGAAAAGCATATTCCGAGATATATTATTAATTGAAAATCAACTTCCTTTCTTTATTCTTTGCCAATTGTTTGAGGAGACTGCTTCCCCGAACGATATGAAAGTATTGGGATCGAGACTCGGATTCAACGACTTAGTCGTCCATTTCTTACGTTCTATAATACCAATTCCAATCAAATACATGGAAACTCCTAATATTCATGAAGAACCAAAACATTTAGTAGACTTTATACATAACATTTACCGTCCTTCACGTCCAATCCAAGATTCGAACAAAATTTCAAGCGGATTGAGTTTGATGAGATGTGCTACGGAGCTAAGAGAGGCAGGAATCAAATTCAAAAAGGCAGACAGAAGGCGTTACATGTTTGATTTAAGGTTTGCAAAGGGAAATTTTGAAATTCCTAAATTGTTAATTAATGATCAAATGGAGTCTTTGATATCAAATCTAATTGCATATGAACAAGTGGGTCTTAACAATAATCAAAGTTGTTATGTGAGTGATTATTCATTTTTGATGCGTTGGCTGATTAGCTCTCCAAAGGATGCAAAACTTTTATCTGATTTGGGAATTATTGATAATCGTTTGGGTGATGAGGTAATTATACCACAGCTATTTGAGAAGTTTGGAAAAAATATTAGTCAATCCCCCAACGACTTTTTTTATTACGATGTACTAAAAGAAGTGAGTAGCCATTGCCAGAGGAAAAGAACTGCGTTGATAGCCAAGTGGAATATATGGAGGGAAAAGTTGTGGCAGGAATATTTTAACAGTCCATGGGCTTTGATTTCATTTCTGGCTGCATGTATTTTGCTTCTACTTACACTTATACAGACTGTTTATTCTGTTAAAGCTTATTATCATTAACGACTGTCTAAGTCTCAATGATGTTACTGTGTATTGTATGGTAGAAGTAATAGTCGGTATTGTGGTTTAAAGAAAAAAAAATAGTGTGCTAGTTCTTTTTTTCTTTTTTATGATTGTGGTGGGAGAACTGATCTGATCTATTACTAATGGAAATATTCATTTTATAGTTATGTTATGTCTAGGTGTGCCAATGTGTATGTATTTCTCCAATAATAATAGTGTGTTTGTATTTCTTTAATAATAATAGTGTGTTTTATTATTGTTATTATTATGATCTTGAACTGATTGTTAATGCTTAATTCAAACCTTACAAGGCAAACATAGTAAAAGGAAATGGAAGATATAAATAAATATTTTTTACATATTTATATTTTTAAAAGATTTTAGGATACTAGGAGACCCATGATCCATATGAATGGATGCTAGAGTGGTAATTCAACTTTTCAAGTTTTTTAGATTTTTCAATTGATTAAAATTCAACCCTAATTAAGGTAATAAATTAAAAAAATGAAAAGTACAAAATTTTGTTTTTATTTTATTCGATCTTTAGAAAAATTTATGATACACTTTATGTATTTTCTAATTATTTTATTACATTTTTATTAATGATATTTAAAATTTTATTTTGTAATTAAAGAAATAATTTGTTATTTTATTAATGTTGGTCTACCTTAATTAAATTTTTTTTGTTCCACACCTATCTTCTAGTATCATATTTTTATTAATAGAGTATGATATAATATATATATGTGTCGATCTAATTGTGATAATTGTGTCTAAGTTCTAGTATTTTTCCAAAAAATAAATAATAATAATAAATCCAGGTGAATTATTTACCTATGAATGAAAACTTAATTATGAACGTTATATCTTGCCTTGGATATATAATTTATGGGACAGTAAATTGCAATTTTTTTTATCAGAAAATGATGGCTAGTGAAGGAGGAGACAGCTATATCCACTATCATCTGATCGTTGCATTTTAAGAGTTCCTGATCTACTACGTAGTGTAAATGTGAAGGCACATGAGCCAGAGATAATTGCAATTGGTCCTTACCACCACGGTAAAGATCATTTAAAGACAATGGGAAGAGCATAAAATGCGGTATCTTCAAAACTTTCTTGCAAGATTAAATGAAACTAGCTTATCAAGTTATGTCCAAATTATCAGAACATTAGAAGAAAGAGATCGAAATTGCTATGCGGAAGCTGCAAGTAATCTTAAAACAGATGAATTTGTAGAAATGATGGTTGCTCTTTTGTTGAATTTATAAATAAAAGCACCGAACAGATCTGTTATGGTGATCCAATTTTTTAGTCAGTGGATATACGTGTGAGATTAATGTTAGACCTTTTATTACTCGAAAATCAACTTCCATTCTTTATAGTCTTGAAATTATTGGGCATTGTGTTCCCAGACCAATAAATGAATTTCATTAAGGCAATTTTGCCTTTGATTAATACATGGCATTTCGCTTTTGATTGGAATTGATTGCTAGTGTTTTATCTCTCCCACAATACCCTGAAATTAAATTGCTATACGGTTATGGGATGGTTTAGTAGTTTTTTCTGCAACTTAATATTATTTTTCAAATACTTAAATTGAAATTCGAATGTTATTTATAATTTTAGAGAACACTTTTTCTTGCTATGCTAGCTTGTTTCCATTTTATTGTCCATAAAACAATTTAGATATCACAAGTGTTGGATAATTTGCACCAATAGTGAGAGGTGAAATCCAAATTGACTGAATCGAATTAAATTGACTAAATTAAATCGAAATTTATAATTTCATAATTTATTTAGTTTGATTTGATTTAAAAAATAGAGTAAACTGAAAATTCGATTTTATTTTCAGTTTGAGTATTTTTTTTCTCCAATTTAAACCGAGCCAAACTGAATATATATATATATATATA
>CANXYC012318785.1:0-34750 GCA_948193065.1 Aleurites moluccanus
CCTAAACCCTAAACCCTAAACCCTAAACCCTAAACCCTAAACCCTAAACCCTAAACCCTAAACCCTAAACCCTAAACCCTAAACCCTAAACCCTAAACCCTAAACCCTAAACCCTAAACCCTAAACCCTAGACCCCTAGACCCCTGACCCTAGACCCTAGACCCTAGACCCTAGACCCTAGACCCTAGACCCGAAACCCGAAACCCGAACCCCAAACCCCGAACCTCGAGCCCCGAGCCCCGAGCCCCGAGCCCTGAGCCCTGAGCCCTCACCCCTAACCCTAGACCCTAGACCCGAGACCCGAGACCCGAGACCCGAGACCTGAGACCCTAGACCCTAGACCCCAAACCCCAAACCCCAAACCCCTCAACCCCTAACCCGAAACCTGAAACCCCTAACCCCTAAATCCGAAACCCGAAACCCGAAACCCTGAACCCTGAACCCTGAATCTTGAACCCTGAACCCCAAACCCCACACCCCAAACCCCAAACCCTAACCCTAACCCCTAACCCCTAAACCCTAACTCCTAAACCCTAAACCCCTAAACCCTAAACCCTAAATCCTAAACCCTAAACCCCAGACCCCAGACCCCAAACCCCCCGACCCCCAGACCCCTAAACCCCTAAACCCCAAACCCCCAAGACCCCAAACTCCAAACCCTAAACCTGTGACGGTCCTATAATTTATTTTCCTAACCTAATTAAATTACTCTATTTAATCTACCATCAATTCATCTCCCAACTAATTAATTCACAATAATTTACACATAGTACACACATTTTAAATCATATAATACAATATTTGTCAATCATATATAATTTCATCAAGTAAATCATATAACATATAAGGCAATCAATGGTACTTGAACACATGAATTAATTCATGAAACACATAAGAAAACCAACTCATGCAAACACCCCCAAGTTCCCCTAGGTTTGAGGCACTAGGGTTTAGATTTTCAACTAGGGTTCAAGGTTCTAGGGTTAGGGTCTCACTAAGGATATTACACTCTCCCCTCTTTTAAGAAATTCGTCCTCGAATTTAAACTTATAAAATCTGAAAACATACCCGAACTATCAAACAAATGAGGATACTTCTGTCTCATCTCTGCCTCTGTCTCTCAAGTACACTCCTCTACTGATCGATTTCTCCATATAACCTTGACCATTGGAATGTCCTTGTTTCGGAGCTGTCTGACTTATCTATCCAAAATCCCCACAGGAGTCTCCTCATATGACAATTCCTCATCAATCTCGATATCGGGAGTCTGCAAAATGTGAGAAGGATCCGATATATACTTTTTCAGTATCGATACGTGAAACACCGGATGAATATGACCCATCTGAGGAGGTAAAGCCAATCGGTAAGACACGTAGTCAACTCTGTCAATGATCTCAAACGGCCTAATATATCTAGGTGACAACTTGTCTTTTTTCCCGAATCTCATTATTCCTTTCATCGGAGAAACCTTCAGAAATACTCCATCGCCCACAGCAAATTGTACATTTTTTCTTTTTGGAACAGCATAGCTTTTCTGACGACTAAAAGCTATTATAATCCTCTCTTTGATAATGGGAACCTTTTCTATTGTTTCTCTGATCAAGTCCGGTCTTTCAAGCTGTTTTTTCCCTGGTTCTACCCAACACACAGATGATCTGTATTTTGGCCCATATAGTGCCTCATATGGTGCCATCCCAATAGTAGAGTGGTAATTGTTATTGTAGGAAAACTCAATCAACGACAGATACTAATCCCAACTACCCTTAAAATCAAAAACACATAGTCTAAGCATGTCCTCCAATGACTGTATAGTACGCTCTGACTGTCCATCAGTCTGAGGATGAAAAGTTGTACTAAAATGAAGCTGTGTACCCAATGCCTCCTAAAATCTCTGCCAAAACCTAGCAGTAAACTGCGATCCTCTGTCAGACAAAAAAGATAATCTCCAATAGCAGAGCAACAACAGACATTATAAAAAGGTTACCAAAATCAAATTTCAGCAGAACAGAAAGACAGTGCGTGTGTTATATATATAAAAAGAAGCAATAAAAAAGAGAAAGAAAAGAAAGAAGGTAAATAAAAGACCCAACTGACCTGTTGCACTGCTGGCAAAATCTTTGCTCCAATCCAGCAACAATGGCCTTAGGAGACTTAAAGTGCATACCACAAACTTTATGCCTTGAATATTAAGATTATACTGCGAAGTGGCGTTTTATGGCATTTTGTCCAATCGGACTCTTTTTTATCACTGCAAAATGGTGTGATGATCAATAAATTTGATATTCTACTGTTTATCAATACTATTTTTTTTTTATTTAATTTTTATGTATAAAAAATTTATAATTAAAACTAAAATTTATAAATAAGCCCATTATTTTTTTGACTTTTGTTATTTTGTTTTTAATTTATACAACCAATTAATTTTAAAAATTTTAATTTATAAAAAAACCCTATTATATTTAAATTATAATTTTCAATAAAAAAATTTCAAATATATATTAATTCTTACATAAATATTTAAATTAAATATAAACAATAAAATTAAAATTACCTAAATTTTTGTAAAAAAAATTTCTTATTTTAAGGAAACTAATTAATTTAGACATATAATATAAGAATTTGAAATAATACAAATTATAAATATCAATTATTATATTATATATTTAATTTAATTATAGGTTTCGATTGATTATTATTAAGTTTCGAATTGATTGAATTTAATCTTGATTAATTTGATTAAGTTTTGAATTGTCAAAACTATATCTCGATTTATATATTAAATATTAATATTAATATAAAATATCAATACTGATAATATTAATTAAAATTATCATAAATATTCAAAATATATATTAATATAATAACTAACTCAGATAATTAAATGAATGTTATTATATATTTTTCATATTTGTATTTAACTTTAATTATAAACATAATGTAATTTTTATATTTATATTTAATTTTAATTATAAATAGAATATAAGTTTTTTTAATTATTTTGTTAATGTAATTTTATTCTAAATAATATATTAATAGTAAATGAGTCATTTAATTAATAAATTATTATAACTTAAGTTTTTATATTATTATTTTGTTAAATTAATAATTATATTTTTTTAATAAATATGTAAAATATAATTTTTTATGGATAATTAGTGAAATATTATAAAATAGTGAAAAAATATAATAAATTATATAAAATAATTAAAAAAGAATATAAAAAGAATATTTTTATTAGTGTAAAAAATAATGTTAAAAATAAAATTATAATTGAAGATGAAATTTTAATTTAATATGATATAAATAATAAAATAATATAAAATTAATTATATTTTAATATCATGAATAAATGATAACCTAAAAGCATACACCTAACATGGGCCATGCCAGCGAGGGGGTATAGCATAGTACACTGACTGACTGACTAGAGAGAGAGAGAAAGACCTGCTTCTCTCTTTCTCTGTTTCCTCTGTTTCTATAAAAAATAATAATATATAGTGAGAAAAACAGAGAAAGATAGGTACTTTAGGAGAGTTCAATTATTTAGAGAGAGAGAGAGAGAGAGAGAGAGAGAGAGTCATTATCCTAACAAAAAACAAGGTAGATAAAAAGGAAAAATAAAGGAAAAGAGGGGTGGAGAGAGAGAGAGAGAGTAAAATAAAAAATATCTAGCTAAAGGAGAACTTGAACACCATAAGTAAACCCAAAGCTCATTATCAAAATACTAAAAATAGCAATTACCGTATAATTAAACCAATTAATTTCCTAAATGAATAATTTATAAAGTTTGAATCTCTAATCATAAAAAAAAAAAAAAAAAAAGAATATATTAAAACTCGAAAATGCAGCTTAAAAATTTAAAAAAAAAAAAAAAAGAGGGAAGTGAATCAAATCTACAAAGTCTGAAAGAAAAGAAAAGTACCTGAAGTGGAGTGTAAGAAGAAAAATACGAATGGATTGAAGAGAGAAAGAGAAACAGAGATCAAAATGTGTGAGGAACATAGAGGAATAAGAAAGTCGAGTTTTATATTTATGGTTGTTAAAATTGAATCCAACTAGTCAGTTGAATCAAAAAATTAAAAACTAAATCAATAATCGGTTCGATCTATTTCTATTTACCCATCATTAAAAATTGATTAAAAAATCGATGAATGGCTAGTTAATCGGTAAATTAATTGAACCGAATCAGTTTTTTCATTTCAATTGGGTCATATTTTTTAAAATTTTTTTAATTTTTTTTTATTTTTTATCAAAATAACATTCTTTTTGTCAAGTAAAGATGACATCAAAGTTGACTCTCATAAGGTAGAAGCAGTAGCTAATTGGCCACGACTCACTACAGTGACTGAGGTGAGGAGTTTTGTGGGATTGGCTGAATATTACTGAAGATTTTTTAAACATTTTTCGAAGATAGTTACTCCATTAACCAGGTTGACTTGGAAACAGGAGAAGTTTCATTGGAGTGAAAATTATGAGAAAAGTTTTCAGACTCTTAAAACTTGTTTGCTTCTTTACAAATAACACTGGAGCTCTCCAAGATGAACTACTAGATCTGATAAACCCCTTATTAAGTAATTCCTGTAAGTATATAAGGAGTATGCCCAAATGAAAAACACATAAAAAAACACTTCTACTATATTTTTTAACCTATATTCTCAATTCAATGATCTATCTGGATTTCCAATATCAACTCAATATAATCACATCTACACATCAAGCAATTTCCACATATATTATATCATATACATCTATAATATAATTATTATATAAAACTATAAAGATGCAAGCACAAACATATATGTATGCTATTCTTTAATTTACAGTACCATAAAACCTCTATACTGTATAAATATTTACATGATCAGCTAGTACTATTTTAAGGCAGGAGTAGGGAATGCCAATGGAATGCGTACCTCACTGCAGACCTGAAAATAATAACTACTGAAGGGGGTGAGTATAAAAATACTCAGTGAATCCAAATGTATAAAATGCAGTAAATGATCATAAAACAATGGTTATTCAAATGTGGCTTGTAAAATCAATATAAGATAATAAATATATAATAAAGCAAATATATGTATAATATAAATTTTCATAAAAGAATCCATATAATATAGCAAGTAAATAGTAATACAAGTACCTGCATACGTATTCATATAAATATATGTATCAATCTTAATACAAGAATCTTTGTAAACATCCAAATACTTATCTATATAGGTATCTATATTCATATCCATATAATATCCGTATAAATATTAATATATAATATCAAATGAAGAAATATCTAATATTCAATGAACGAGTCAACGCACATATGATATAATAGGTATGGGTTCAGTGAAAAGTACAATTGTGCTGATTTAGCACAATTATAATTTTACTACAATATTCTTTCGCACCATTAGTGCTCTATCCACTCATTCGTAAGAGTGATCGGCTCTTATGGTTAGAGTACGTTATCGCCCTCTAGCTGAGGCCTGTATAAAAATCAGTATACACACTGTCGATAAATTTATCCGCTATACCATCGAGATAGCCCTGTTATGATATCATATGGGAGTGTCTTCATATACAATATAAATAATATAAATATAGCTCAAATAGATCTTATATAAATATAGAATGATCATATATACATATATAAAAAATAATGTGGCAAATTGGAAAGTTGTCAAAAAAATTATTCGGCGGGACCCAGTTGCGCTGCCGCAACTGGCTCTTAAATTACGGGTCTGTTTTGAAATTTTTGAGTGGTTTCTGATTAACTAGATTATCAAAGGAATTGGATGAACCATGAGATACCGTTTCGAAATTTAGGTCGAGACTAAATGATTAAGTCAAATGGTAGTCCAATTGACTTTCTGAATTTTATTTTATGGCCAGATAAAATTTAAATTATTTTAAATCATTTCGATAAATTTATTTACAGGTCAATTTACACTTTAAATATTATATGACAACAAAAACTGATTTATCAGTCTAAATAATATTTTATATTTGATAAAAGGAGTGAAAACTGAACACTGAGCAGTGAGTCTATATTTGGGTCTAGAGATAGGTCTACCTTCCTTCCTACTGTAAATTTGTCAGCTTTTTCTTTTTTCATATACATTTTTAATTATTTACTATTTACTATTTAGTCTTCAACAGCTTATTATTATTATTATTATTATTATTATGAGAGAGTTTTTCATCTCCCCTCCAGTATATATATTTGTGCATGGCCCATTCAACAACTATTTTGCTTATGTGTTGAAATCAAATTTCATCTTCAGTCCAGTTTCTTTTTAGTTTGGGACCTGTGGGCCCTTCTTCCCCAAGAATTTCATTCGGTAAGCTATTGACAATCTTTTGAAAAGCAGATTTGAATTTTCCAGGCAATATTTTCTCCACTTTCTTGATCTCATCCGCGATGTCGTAACTAATATTTGGGCCCCATTTCCTAAAGTAGTTGAGCCATGGAGGCTCGATAATAGCAGTGCCCAAATACTCAGCTCCAACAACCGAGAATCTTGCACCTGTATCCAACACCTTTTTACTTTTTGCTGTGTCATTCCTGATTCCAATTCCATTATTCCCTTGTAAGACTAGACCTGGCTTCGAATACATTGCATGCCCATTCAACGATGCGTAGCTTACAATTTTGTTTCCATTTTCAAACTCTAGCTCTGAGGCATTGAACCAAGATCCCCCACTGTGTTGGGAGAAGAAAACACTCCACAGTTCTCCATTGAAATTGCTGACCCTCAATGTCACATGCTCCCAATCACCAACATGTTCTCCTATCCTCCCTAATGGAACATTGATGAATTCAACTTTAGCCTTGGCAGGACCATTAAAAGGACAAAACACCCACACAGCTATGTCCGTGAAGGTTGCTCCCACCATTGGTTTGATGTGTAAATATACCTCGGTTTGTTGTAAATCTCCTTTCTTCACTCTATCCTTGGCCCATTCATCCACAGGAAGGTCCAGCCAGTAAGCACCATCATTCGATCCTCCTTGAGGAAGGTTGGAGCCCGTTGCTTCGACTTGGACAGGGTTGGACTCGTCTCCCTTTTTGTATAACAGTGCCCCATTGCTAAAGTACCAACTCACCGAAGACGAAAGGTACTCTTCATCGGGATGGAAATATATGTTGGGAGAGTATGCATGGAAAATTGCCTCAATTTGATTTAAATTAGGCATACAAGTCAAATTATTGGAGCTAACATTCTTCAAGCAAGCGAGAAAAGAAATAGGGCTACCAGTGCCATTTTGGGCCATAAATGTGCCCACACTAACACCCGTAGCCTGTGTTCCCCTATTACTGGGCCTCAAACTGAAAACGTTGAACCCATTTGGATAGCTTTGCTTGCCTGGTCCCCAGATCCAGGAGTCGATCTCGCATTGATCGGTTAGGTCTGATCGAACGCAGCGTATTTTATCGAGGGAAGGCTTTTCGGGAGAATTGGTGACGACGAGGCCTACGGATGTGTAACCATCAGGGGCCATGGGTAACCAGAGATAGCCAACGCCATCTTGCTTGATTTGCAGAGACTCGCTGCTCCAAACAAGGGTATAATCGAGTGGCTTCTTTAAAGCTAACGCTTCGCCAACATCTTTCCCTGCAAGAACCCACCCATAAAGCGATCTGTTGTTTGGTTGGCTATAGCAACCCAGCATGAAGAATCCTTGTGGGATCTGTGAGGGATCAAAGAAGGAAGCGCCGAGGTTATCTGGTCCACCTTCATGGGTGGCCCAAACTTTATTGAGAGATGAAATCTGGCACACTCTTAATCCACCAAGATCAATGCTTCCATTTCCAAACCCTTCACCTAAATATATACATTATTTAATATATTAATAACGTTGTGAAAAAGTAATTAAGCCAATAAATAAAGATTCAGCACTAAATTAAATAGCGAGAGAGACCAACAAATGACAAACCTGGTGGCCATTTTGGCAATGGAGAAGGAAGTTTGAAGAAGGTGTCGATGGGCAAAGCTCTGCTTTTCTTGGAGACATCTTTAGGATTTGAAGACGGAGTAAATGAAAGACAGTTCCCCATTGCTATTGCTAACTGGTGAGATGTTGAAACAAAGGTTCAGGGCAAAGAAGAATATATACTAGTAGAAATCAGCAAGCAAAGCTAAGGAGAATATTCTGTTTTTGGTATATTATTGGGAGCCTTTTTCTTAACAAAAATGTGAAAAATAATTATAATCGAATAAAGGGAGGAGCCAATGAAAGTTGGGAATGGATATGATATGACGTGCAAGCTAGCCAAAGCCAATCCAACATTGACCATATCAGTTTTATGCTTAAACGACTCCTTAACTTATCTTTTACAGCAAGGCGCTAATTAAATGGTAGATAACATCTTATAGACCAAAAAAAAAATTAACATCGTCACAAATTGAAGATAAACGCCATGTCTCATGACTCCATCTCTAAATTTCTTATAACTAAGAAATATTGAAACAGAAGCTGTGGAAAGAAAACAGTTAATGTTATAGTTAAACAAAATAGTGGGACAAATATAACCTCTTTGTATTTCAAAAGATAAGGGCAAATTTTATATATTTTAATAAAAAATTATAAAATATACATATAATATAAAAAAAATTAAAAATTTAGAGGTATTAAAATATATATAATTTAAAATTAAAATTTTAAAATTTTTGAGATCAACGTAATATAATTTTAAAAATTGTGATTATCTCCAATAAAACAAGACAACAGAATGGTCCAAAGTACTGGCCGAAGCAGGGAGGTTGACAGGTTAACTACATCGGCTAGTATCTTTATAATTTGAATTCATTGAATAGGTGTACGTGCTTTGTCAATAGTAGGTACGTCAATCAAAAATTAATTAATATACTCTTCATCCTCGTGCTTCTAAATCGCGGACCAAGTAATGCTTATTAAAAGAATTAAAAGGAATATTGTTAATTATGATTTTATAATATAAGATAATTTAATATATTAATTTTTCTATCTCTTTTTAAAAATTATATTAATTCTCTTTAAAAAAAATATAATAATATAATATTAAATCATTTCATTTAATATTATTATTAATCAATTTTAAAATAATAAATAATAATAATAATAAAATAAAAATACTTTTACTCTTTATTTTTAATTAATTATATCTTATTTTTATTTTAAAAGAATTTTTATAATTAAAAAATATATTTTTATATTTTTGACAGCTTTAAAAATAAAATAAATAAAAATATTTTTTATTTTTTTATAAAATAAAAAATTTAAAAATAAAAAATAAAAAATATTATTTTTTTAAAAAAATATTTTTACTCATTTATTTTCAAATTTGTTAAAAATATGAAAATTAATTTTTTATTTATATTAAAAAATTTAAGAAAAAATAATTTAATTTTTTCTTAAATTATTTTTTTAAATAAAAAAATATTTTTTAAATAATATTTGTATTTATTTTTTATTTTTAAATTTGTCAAAAAATATGAAAATAAATTTATTAATTTTAAAAAATATTTTTTTAAAACAAAAATAGAATATAATTAATTAAAAATAAATTATAAGAGCATTTTTATCTTTTTATAGTCCTTATTAATCATTTTAGAGTTGATTAACAGTAAAATTTGACAAAAAGATATATTAGTGTAACAAAAAAAAAATTACTCTAAGAATGAATAATTTCAATTATAATTCACATGCAAATTATTATTTTTGTATTGACTTTAAGATTAAATTTGTTCCGTTTAATAAAACTTTTATACATGAAAATTTGGAAAAAATAATTTTATAGAATTTATTCATAATGTTTTATTTACTCCCTTTATTTCAAAAAAATTATCACACTCTTTCTTTTTGAGATATCCCAAAAATTATCACATTTCTATTAGTAGTGTTACTTTGTACTTTATTTTTCATCTTTATCTCTTATTATTTTCTCTATTTTTTTTATCTGTCATTTTAAAAATTCATTCATTTTTATTTTTAATTATTATTTTAAATTTTTAAAATAATATTTATTTACTTTTTTCTATTTTATTGTTATAGTATTTAATTAGAATACAATAACTTAAATTAAGATAAAGTTAAGAATATAAAATTAAATAAGTCATTTTGAATTTAATTAATAAGTGTCTTAATATATGTATAAAACTTTAAAGACGGATAAAAAAAATAAATGGAGTAATTTTATTTTTAAAATGCATTAATGTATAAAATAAATAAAATTGAGTGTATTTATTATTTTATTAAGAATATAAAATGAAAAATATCATTTTATTTATTGTATTCTTAATTTTTATCCTAAAATATGATTTTTTTTTTTTTTTTAAAGGAAGGAAATATATATGATCAATAAACATGTGCACAATTTTACCCTTAAACTTAAAGTTTTAATTTCATCCCTGATCTCAATATATCTGAATTTTTTTTTCAAAGGATTTATATTCATTTTGGAAATTACTCATTTTCGGCAAAAAAAAAAATATTATTCACTCATTGATTCAAAACAAATTAATTAAATGTATGTGCAAAATGAACATTTTTATTTAAACGTGAAAATATGAAATCTTAAAATTCCATAAACTTTATTAAATACAGGGTATATATGTTGTTCTCAATTAATTTTAATTAGATGATACTAAAATTATCAGTAGAGTTATGAGATTAATTCGTATTTAAGCCCCTGTTCATATATCATAAATGGATTTCTTGCACTCAAGGAGATTTATTTTTGCTTCCTCCTTCGGATTAAAATTTGTTTCATTGCATTTTTCATGATATTATTTTCTAATTAAAATCTCTAAGACTGAAAAAAATACAACAAAATTTTTTTTTTATGTTATTAAATATTAAAATAAAATTTTAAATAAAGTTGAAGAGTTATATCAAGAAATTTTGAAATATAGTTGTCGTATCCTATTTTTATGCAGCCCAATATCTTGTATTCATAAAAGATGAAAATGCTTCTAAATGTTGTACCTGTGAGTTATTACAACGGACAAGAGAAAAATTTAAGTACGTTATTAAGGGGATGTTTGCATGTCCTAGTGTCAAAACAAAGTTTTGTCAAACAGAATTTATAAACAGAGTTTTAGTTAAGTGTTTGGGTAAAAAATACTATTTTGATGTGTGAAAAAATAACTTAAATGTTAGATAAGTGTTTGGGAAATTTTGCTTAAAAAATAGTGAAATTACCAATAAGGATTGTGACTTAAATCAAACTATTTGCAATGGTCCAAACATTTTTTATTACTTGTAAGTTACTATCTACATTAATTTATTTTTTTATTGTAGTAATTAAACTTTAATTAATTATTTATTAAGTCAATTATTTATTTTTATTTTTTTTCATGTGATTATTATATATTTTCATTTGTTTACTTTTTAAATAAAACATTTGTTGGTTGATTTGGTGATCTAAAGAATAGGTTATCTTATTAATTAATTCTCTCTCTGAATAAAGAACAGGTTATCTTATTTATAGCTGTAATTGTAAATTCTCCCTTTGATTTGGGAGCATTGGTGTAACTATGTTAAAGAGGAATGTTAAGGTTTGAGGGGTAAAGATTGAAGGGTAAAGCTTGTCAATTGTAAAAAATTGAATAGGTAAGATTGTGAAGAATTATCGTTCAAATTTTTGTTGTTCCTTGAAAAAGTTTAGCCATCCCAGTTTTTTAATTGCCGTTCCTCTGCTCCAAAAACAGAGTTTCTATTTTCTTCCCAAACACCTCAAAATTACCCAAAAAAAAAAAAAGCGAAGTCCTTTATGACTTAAAATGAAGCTTTGAGATAATTGTAACCAAATGCAAACACTCTCTAAAAAAATACATGGTGGACTCGCGCTTAACATAAGGATGAATCTAACCTATTAAAAGGTATGGGTTTCCCCCTTATTTACTATTAATAATCATTGAAATTTTTTAATAAGTTATCCTTTGATGATTAATATTTACAGGTTGTCTTCATATTAGGTCAAATTATCACAAAACCATTTATATGATAAAAAAAAAATATAGGTTTTAATTAATTTGAATAAACAGAAAAAATATTTCGTACTTTTGGCAAATATATGATAAATTGTGAAGTAATCTTCATTGTTATTAGAAGAATATAAAAATTAGTGTGCAGGCTAAATTTAACAATGTTTAATTTTGAGTCAATTAATTGGATATTTGATCCAACCTCATTTACTCCTAAAAATCAAATTCATCAAATCAAACTAAATTAAAATAAATAATTTCACAATTAATTTAATTTAATTTAAAAATAAAATAAATTAAAATTTTATTTTTATTTGTTGTTTGAAAATTTTTCCGATTTCAAATCCAACCGAATTAAAATTATATATATATTTGATTTTATTCTATATACAATCATATATTTTTTTATCTAATATTAATTTAAAATTAAAAAATATAATTTAAATAAAAAAATTTAATTCTTAAAAAAATAAATATATTGAGTGTGTTAATTAATGAAATAGATAAATTTTATATTATATAATATTAAATTATTTTTAAAAAAATTTTATTACCATATTTTATTGGTTTTTTTTAATTTATAATAAAATATTGATAATTTATAAAAAAATACATTTGATTTGAAATCGATAAATAAAAAATATCCAAATCAAATTAAATTGAATTAAATAGATGATTTAAAAATAATAATAATTTAATTTAATTTAAAATTTTAATTCGAAAAAATTAATTTAATTTAATAATTATTATTTAAATTAATTAAACTTGAATCCGGACTTGAAGATAAGACCTTTGGCAAAGCCGGCCATCATTTTGCAGGCGATCCATATATATATATAAAAAGTTCAGTTGAATAACTGTTTCAAAAAAATTTTGTCCCGCGTGAAATAAGTAATTTCATTTCAACATCGTTTTTTCATGGAATTATATTTTAGTAAAATTAAATCGATTGATTTGGATTATTTTTATTATTAACTTTAATTTGAATTATTTTTATTTATTATTATTATATTATAAATCACATTTTATTTATACATTTTTTTATCATTATATAATATAAATTAGTAAATCATATTTACACTTTTAAAAAATAATATGACTTATTTTATAAGAATTTGAATAATTACTCAATTAAATCAAAAAGTTAATAATTTATTGTGTTACAGCATATATTATGAAATATATTTTTAGATTTTAATATTATTTTTCTTTAGGATTATTTAAAAAAATAGTGTAAAATATAATTTTATTGGATATATATACATAGAGAGAGAGAGAGAGAGAGAGAGAGAGAGAGAGAGAGAGGTTGGTATCTATAGTATTATGAAAGATATAAATATTTTTTTATGTTATTTTTACTATATATTAGTAAATAATATATATAATTTATATAATATAAAATATCTATAAATTATAAAAAAAAAAACTAACATGTGGTTGTTCAAAAAATTAATATATTAAAAATTGGTTGAAGAAATGTTTAAAATTTTTTTTGGCATGCGTTAAATAAAGTCATTTTATTTTTCATGTAGATGTATTTTTATAGAAATTTTAATAATTTTTTTATGTAATTATATTTTTATAAATATAAATTATAATAAAAAAATATTGCATAAACTCCAACATAAAATATTTTATCGAATTTTAATTTCATTTTAAATTTATCAAAAATTAAAATATATATTAAAATATTAAAATTTTTAATTTATAATAAAATTATAATTTCGCATATAATTTATATATATTTTTTTAATTGAGTATAAGCACATAAACAAGTCAACCGCTGAACTTTCGAACCTTTCCGCTGATGATTTACCTATGCAAGTCAATTGCAAAGCTACAAACTATAAAAGAACAAAAGCAAAATGACAAAAAAGAATTCTACACTTAGGAACATTTATAATTAGCTCTTCTCCTTCTCCATTGATTCACTCGTTCAGCTGCAAATTTGCAATTGCAATTATTAATAAGCAAGTGTTTGCTTTTCCTTTTTGAGAGCAATAGTGTTTTTTTTTTTTTTTTTTTTCTGTTTTTATAAATATAAGAGAACAATGAGGACGATTATTATCCTCCTCTTATGCTGCATATTGGACTTGTTTACTTATCCAAGACCAACATCTGCAGCCACGAACCCGTATTCAGGGATCAACGTGTGGCCTAAGCCGAGAACCTCGTTATGGCCTCATCCACTAGCCACCCTGCTCTCTCCAACCTTCTCCATCGATTCCCCCAACCACCCGCACCTCTCCCCCGCCGTCAATCGCTACCGACTTCAGATTCTAACCGAGCACCACCAACCTCTTGTCAACCCCGCAATCAACCTTACCCATTCATCCCCTCCATTACAGACCCTCGCCATCATCGTTGCCGATCTGACCGCCCCACTCCACCACGGAGTCAACGAGTCCTACAGCCTCTCCATCCCCACCGCCGGGCCCACTGCCAATCTTACAGCTGAGACAGTATGGGGAGCGATAAGGGGTCTTGAGACCTTCTCCCAACTTGTCTGGGGCGACCCATCGCGCGTGCCTGTAGGCCTCTATATGTGGGACTCGCCGCTCTTCGCTCACAGAGGAGTAATTTTGGATACCTCAAGGAATTATTATCCGGTGGAGGATATACTGAGGACAATCGGGGTCATGAGCACTAATAAGCTCAATGTGTTCCACTGGCACATTACGGATTCCCATTCGTTCCCTTTGGTACTGCCATCTGAGCCTGAACTTGCAGCCAAGGGTTCTTATGGGCCTCACATGCAGTACTCTCCATCTGATGTCGCAGCCATTATCCGTTTTGGTTTAGAACACGGGGTCAGGGTTCTACCAGAAATTGACTCTCCCGGTTAGTAGTTTATATATATATATATATATATATATTAATTGCCGCCCGCAAATTTTTTTTAACACCCTGTACAACATGCGCTATTAGAAATTAATTATGTATAATTTATCTTACACAAATGACTAAGACATGAAAATTTTATGTTAAATTAATGACTAGGGCAACAGAAAGACATAGTTGCATCGAATTTTTTAGATCAAAATGAAGATTTAACGTGCATAGATGTAAAACATTAATTCCAACCAAATGATCTTAAAAAAACTTTCTTGTGTTTTCTGTAACGATTAGGATCTAAAATTTCACCAATAGGTTAATAATTATTAGTAACAGAGTGTTGTCTTTTTGTGACTTGTTAGTAGGAGTTTTGAGTACAAGAACGGAACAAACAATGAGTTGTAGCCTCTTTCTTCTCTGCTTGTTCTCATCCTCCAAACTCTCAACTCAGTCCCTCAATATAGGTCCTAATATCTATGTTGCAAACAGAGTAATTAGCTTTTGAGTTAATTGAGCTAAATTCTGGACCTCAATCAGTTACATTTGCTACACAGTATAAAACTAACAATTAGTCATTGAGTTACTATTCTGTGATATTAAATCATTCATTTGTTTCAATGAATTTTGTGAATATTGTTGACTTGTACAATTGCTTTACAAGAATAATTTATACGTGATTCAAGTGTTGCTACCATCTGACCCAGCAATTGGTGTCTTCTCATTCTTGTTTCATGTGGACATGGTTTTCTACGAGGATTTTGCATAAGCAATCACCGTCACAAATTTGGTTATCCAATTTCTTTAGAGTAACACGATATGAGTGTCGAATTGCCTTGTACTTGCAGGACATACTGGATCATGGGCTGGAGCCTATCCAGATATTGTGGCATGTGCAAAGATGTTCTGGTGGCCAGCTGGAAGTGAATGGGCCGACCGGCTTGCATCTGAACCAGGAACTGGCCATCTTAACCCACTGAACCCTCAGACCTATAAAGTCCTCAAAAATGTGATTGCAGATATAGTCACGTTATTCCCTGAACCATTTTACCATGGTGGAGCTGATGAGATCATCCCAGGTTGTTGGAAAGCCGACCCAGCCATTCAGTCCTTCCTATCAGATAAGGGAACCCTCAGTCAGCTGCTAGAGACCTTTGTTAATTCCACCTTCCCGTATATTGTATCACTCAATCGAACAGTGGTGTACTGGGAAGATATTTTATTGGATGACAATGTGAAGGTGGATGCCTCAATTCTTCCGCCTGAGCATACTATCCTGCAAACATGGAACAATGGTCCAAACAACACAAAACTGATCGTTGCTGCTGGTTACCGGACTATTGTGTCATCCTCAGAATTCTATTATTTGGATTGTGGGCACGGTGACTTCCTTGGGAACGACAGCCAATATGATCAGCCACCAACGGGCGGTAATGCAGGAAATGGCGGATCATGGTGTGGACCCTTCAAAACATGGCAAACCATTTATAATTATGACATAACATATGGGTTGAGCCGGGAGGAGGCCAAATTGGTGCTCGGAGGTGAGGTAGCATTGTGGTCAGAGCAAGCAGACCCAACAGTTCTGGATGCACGGATTTGGCCTAGAGCTTCAGCAATGGCAGAGACTTTGTGGTCAGGGAATAGGGATGACAAAGGTATGAAGAGGTATGCAGAGGCAATGGACCGTCTGAATGAGTGGAGGTACAGAATGGTCAGCAGAGGAATTGGGGCTGAACCTCTTCAGCCACTTTGGTGTATTAAGAATCCTGGCATGTGCAATACAGTCCATCCATTTGCTTAGTTGCATTATGGTTTTGTCTGTAAAATTAAAATTGGGAAAAGAATGATTCCTGTTTCTTCCTTATTCATAAATTTAGCATTTTCTTAAAATGAATACAAAAATTAAGCTTGTCCACTAATTTGTGATTTTCTTGACCTTGTAAACTATGTGATATAGATCTCTTCTGTGATCTTGTTGACCTTTTTATAGTTGTTTGTGGTAACTTTGCATGAATTAAACAATAAATGTTTCTTTGGAAGGCAGAACAGAGAGATTCCAGAATAGATTTATGCGCATAGGTGCAGCCGTGCAGGCATCTTTCTTGCATTCTTATCTATGGATCTGTTCATTAGTCAATTATATACCACGTTTCTGAATTTTTATTCTTCATATTGTAAAGAGAAATTGGTGCTAATTCATTTTACAAATTTACCTTCTCCTTGAGTTCACATTCTCTACTTGTTTTAAGGGAATGCCAAAATAACGCGAACAGAACATCCTTTTCTAATTATCCGAATCGTATTTTGGTTCCATAATCAGATGTTCCTTTCCTTTGAACTTGATTCAGGCTCTGTTTTGCATGTGAACTTTTGCAAGGCTGTATATTTTTTTCGAATAGCGTACTTTGCAAAAGAGCAAATCAAATTGCATTTCAAGAAGGGAAATTGAAGAAACATCAAACCAGCAACAAAAGTGTCAAAGGGGTACAAAAGTCAAAAGAAAAAAAGAAAAAAAAAAAAAAAAAAAAACTGAAAGGAAGCTAGCTTACAATGTAACCTGGAAGCTGTCCAACAAACTCGCAGTAGTTGAACAACCATCGTTTCTCTTCCATCATTCGAGTTTAGTGTTTTACATGTAAGATTTTTTTAGTTTTTCACATTTCTTATGTTACTGAATTAGTACAGGCAAAAGATGTCATTGACAAGTTCGACGAGGCTGGGGGAAAGTAATGTTATTACGAAGTGGATTTGGATTATCGTTTACTTGTTTATTCATAATATAAATCAGAACTACGAACTTGGTTATTCATAATGTCAAAGAGGCAGCTAGAATTTTCAGGAGTATAATAAAAGATACTCAGATACAGCTAAATCATGTGAACCGTGACGAGATGGTCATCCCTCATTCCTTGCAATGATATCAAAACCTGCCCATTTATCATTTATTTATATTTAATATCAAAATCGAATCACACAAGTAACCAAAGAAAATGCTCAGCAACCATGCGAGACATTAAGGCAATAACTTGCTCAGATACACGACTTGTTTTCTTCTATTGATTACTGATTACTTTATCACAAAATATTACTGATGGTTGAGATATCCATTCAAGAAAGACAAAGAAGAATTCTGCCCTCTCCCAAATTTCATGGTCCTTTTTTAAGTGTTATAGCATTACTACTAGCTAGCTAGCTAAATATATATATATATATATTTTTAATAATCTATTGGTTAGAACTTGAAATTATTATGATAATTGGAAAATCTGAAATTAAAATTTGAATTGAAATTTATAATTCTAGTATTTGGCAGTTATTTAAAATTAGAATTGAAATTTTACCTATAATTTTTTAAAATTATAGTATAACTGAAAAAATAATTCTACAATTTTATTTTTAACCTATAAGAATTACAATTTTATAATCACCACTATCATCCTCTCTCCCATTGTTACCGTCACCCCAGCATTATCGCCACTGTCACTTCTGGCGACGGTGATCCGCCACCGTCATCACTAACTATGAAGGCTCGTCGGACTATCATCGTCGGCGACAATGATTGACTAGATCATCGCCAATGGTAATTCACCAATGATAGTTTATCGCCGCTCTTAATTTTATCATCACTTTCATCGTCATTAATTTTTTTTTTAATTTCAATTTTAATTTTACCTATTTGCATGAAATAAATGTTAGAATTACAATTTTAATATAATTTTAATTTTAATTTCAATTTCAATTTCTTGTACTTTTTTGAAGGAAACAAAGAGGCATTTGGGAGAATTAGAGATTTACCTGCTTGTTGTCAGAGGGTGCAAAGTATTAATCACTGATTCTTGGTCCGCAGGTTATAAATTAATTAGTCGGGATTATGACTCCTATTTCATCCTTCGAATCCACCTAACAATTTGACTCGCACACTCTTATCTTTCTTGCACTCATTACTAATGAATCAATCAATTTTTTTTAATTTCACCTTTCCCGCACTAGTGAGCTTCCCTCCAAATTCACTATAAAGGCGGAAGTTATATCAAACTCACTTGTCATCCTTCACCATGAACTCTCTCAGAGTAGCCATACCCACTGCGGCAGCTCTTCTGCTGCTTCTTTTACTAGCCGCACCAGCTTCGGAGGCTTCTATTTCATGCAGTGATGTGATCAAGGACCTTAGACCTTGTGTAAACTACCTAGTGAATGGAACTGGGACACCGCCTGCTGCTTGCTGTGCAGGAGCTAAAGCTCTTTCATCTGCTGCAACGACCACTACTGATAAGAGGGCTGCTTGTGCCTGCATAAAGACTGCTGCCCAAAAAATAAATCCAAATTCTCAATTAGCCCAAGCTCTACCAGCCAACTGCGGGATCACCTTTCCCTACACTGTTTCACCCAACGTGGATTGTTCCAAGTGCGTGCATATATATACTCCCACACTCGTACTCTGATTTTTCTTTTTCTTTTTTTTTTTTAAATACACTTACAGCATGTATTCCCTTGTTAACTATGGTTTTTTTTCTGCCACCATGCTTCTTTGCAGGATCAGTTAAACTTAAGCAGTCCGCCAGATGCTCTTGTGTGTACTCCTTGATATGTTCTCAGGGAACATTAAAAATGAGAACAATTCTACTTCGTTTGTGTATTTGCATAGGAATTTGTGAAAGATTATTGAATCCTATTTTGTAATAAGCTGGAATGTCTACCCGCTAGACACCTTCACTAAATAAAGCTTAATAAAGTGTGCTTAGTTTGTCCATCTTGCAAGGCCTATATATCTCATATCAATAATCTGAAACTGCTATTTTCAGCTTTGGAATGAGTGTTTTCTTGGAAAGGAATCAACTAATTAAAGGTCAACATAAAGTGATTTGCGGAGGTGCTTATTTCTTCTAAGCTTAATTAAGAAACAGCGAAAGACAATTCTGGTACAATTTACAAGACGAGCGCTTAATTAAAACGGTGTAAATGGCACAAATATTGCAACTTTACGAGACTAAAACTAAAAGAGTAATCAACGGTGTACAGTATTATAGAAGAATGTAAAGCAGACGTACACAGGGGCAACCTTAATTATATAACAATTTAACGCCACTTGAAACATTGTCGAGCATCGAAATAGTTAGAACTTATTCCACCTTATTTCTGTTTGATTTCTTCACGGGCAGTTTGGGTTTCTGCCCGGACCACCATAGAAAAAGTAGCTACCCCAGTCACCATCATTGTCACTTAGAACATTATAGCAGTTGGATTGCTCGGTGAAAGTGGAAATGTGTTTAGGTGCCCTGAGATTATTGGAACCATCAACAATTTGAATATTCTTGAAGTAACAAGACTTCCCAAATCCTTCTCCAGGGAAATGGCCACTTCCCATTTGAGTAGTTGTGTGCTGCCCATCAGATTGCGAGTTTACAATCTCGCCTCCCCACTCAATCATTGTAGCACTGTCGGCCAGGTAGGAGAAGAGGGAAGCTGGCCAATATCCTAATACATAGTCATTCCCAAATTGTATCCACCAGTTACCCTCTTTTGGGTCCTACAACGTTATTATACCCCCATTTAAACTATTTTAATGTTGAAACCTTCGTCTATTCATAAACAAGCATGTAGACACAGCTAAAAAGATAGAGATTCTCCACATCTGTTATTAAAAGTGTAGGCACACTAATATCAAGAGAGAGATTAGAATGAGCATATTTCTTTTCTGTCAAAATTCATGTATGGAAAATATATATTTTTTTTAAGGGAAAAAAAAAACAACTAATTGTAATCGATCAAGAAAGTGAAAGAATCAGTTATCTGTTTTCACCTTCCAAACAAGTAGGCTGATATCATATTGGGAGCCACCATAGCCAGAAACAGGGTAGATGCTTGCACCCATTGCTATTTTATTATTGATTTGAATAAAGCCTGAGCACAGGAGATTGTAGCAACCCGTGGCTTGATATGCATCGCTCTGTCATTAGCAATTGAAAATTATACCAAACCTTGAGACAATTGAAATTATGAAGAAATGAACTGCAAACAAGAAAAGAAATGCAGAATTTTCAGATGGGCACTTACAGTCCAGTAAATGAAGAGTCTAGTTCTGTTATCTCCATATAAATCTGGACTAACCTGTTTTTATGCGGAGTATACAATCAATTTACCAGTAACAGAATTATAAACGAAAAACTGATGGTATTTTGAGTTCGATGGAACAAAAAGTTTTAGAGATGAGACCTGCCAACCAGCTTCAATGCTATTAAGATCTTGACCAAAAGACCCTCCCAGGATCCAAATTTGAGACAAGCTGAATTCATTAGACTGCTGTATTTTGGGTTCCCAAACATTTATTGTTGCCTTAGCTCCATAATATTTGTCTCCTTCCACATAAACTATTGCATGCTAAAAGACTCCAAAGAGGGAAAATAAAAAATAAAAAAACATATCTATAACATTTTCCTATGGTTTAGTCATTTTATCAAGGATAGGGAAGTAGGAACAAAGAAAAGCAGTAGCACCTGATGGCCACTTTGACTAATGCGGTCAGGCTCTGCAGACCTGGGTTGAGGGAAAGCGAGATGCTTCTTCCTGCCAAACCTTTTGACAGAGCTTGCTCTTAAAATATCATCTTTTTTAGTTCTCCTGATCGGAATAGTTCCTTCTGGGCATCTTCCATTCAAGTGCCACAACTGGGTAATGGGTTTGGATGCTTCCTTAGAATTTGAATTTGAATAGAGCTTGCTCCCACTGAAAAGTCCTGGATAAAAATTCGGTCTCATCTGTAGCAGCACAAACCTCCTATCAAATACCAAAAACAACTTAAGTGCAGGAAAACCCAAATAAAAAAAGAGAATAAACAACCTGAATTTTATGGTTTTTGAGGGAAGGGTGATCAAAAGCCGGTTGGTGGGTAATATGGACACAGTCTATTATATCTCCATCTAGGCTCTGTTTCAGGCATCGATCAATTTTTAGGGCAAATTGAAATCAAAATTACTTGAATAGTGAAAACTGAAAAGGAGGAAAAGAAAGACAAGAGAAAGGAAGGACCTTGATGGATTTAACAGGGGGCTTGTTCAGGCGCTTTAAGTGGTTTTGAACAACCAGCTTCTGCTGAGACAAGCTGCTTCCATCCCCACCATCAGCATCTGTCAATGGTATCAATAAAAACACCAACAACAAAAAAGCCACAATCTTGTCATTTCCTATTATAAATTCTGACATAGTGCTTATCCAACCAAAGTTTGATTCTCAGAACAAAGAAGAAGACTCATAAATAATACATTTGTGAAGTTGAGCAGTGGGTGACCTTTCAACACATTTGCTTGTTTATCCTACGCACCCACCACTAGTCAGTATCCATCCTTTCACTAACAGATACAGACAAATGTCTTTCCACGGCAATCGAATAAATAAAAACAGCCACTGCTCTTTCTGGCCTGCCGCCTATTTCTGGTGGGGTAAGGCTGGGTAAAATCGGAGCATTACCATGTACCAACAAATCAAATATTATATTAAATTTGTATACATATTAATTTTTTTTAAATTAATAATAACTTAAGATTTATTATGTTCATTCTAAAAATAAAATAGAATGTAATTTAAAAAATTAAAATAGAATGAGCAAAGAAATCTCTTTTATGCTGTCGGACTTTCTAATCGAATTAGGAGACGAATGTTACCCTCCTCCAATATGGCTAAAGCCTATGAGATTTTCTCACCACTAAGCGAGGTGCCCAGCACTGTTACACTATCATATGGAGATATTTTAATGGTCGACAACGTGGGCTTATGTTTTGATTGGTGAGCACCAGAAACATGGCCAGGGAAATCCTTCTATTGCGACTTGTCGTTAAGCAACTATATGCAGGCCCACCTTTAATGGCATTGGACTGTACAACACAAGCTGCAAGTCCCACGATTTCAAATGATTCACTCATTTTATTTGAATTCTGAAGATAATAATTTGGTGGATATATATATATATAAACCATGTTTTAATTAAAAATTTTGAAATTCATAAAATATATTAAAATAGATAATATTAAAAATTTAAATTTTATATTTCATGAATTTATAAAATTTCACTTATTTGAGATAAAAATAAAATTTATAAATTTTAATAATATTTTTATAATAAAAATATAATTTATAAAATTTTTTATTTATTTAAAATCTCACCTCATACGTGGGATTTAAAAAATCCTTAAAATAAAAAATTATAGTGGATGATAAATTTTGAACAATTCATGAATTTTAGTAATATTTTTACTAATCAAACAATAAATAATATATTGTATAACCTTTATAAATTAAAATTTGATAAATTAATAGCCTTTATTATATAATAATTTTTTAAAGTCTTAATTTTATTAATAGGGTAAATAATAATTTTAAAAATTAATAAGAATTTTTTTTTTGAATTTTTTTAAATGATTATGTGGTATCATTCATATTATAAATTAATAATTTAGTAATATTATACATATAATAAAATTTGATACTTTATTAAAAAAATATTAAAAATATTATTTTAAATCTAAGTAATTGTATTATCATGATTATTTTTTATTTTATTTAATTCATATTCAATTCATCACTTTTTTTTTAATTTATTTAATTCATATTCAATTAATCACATAAAAAATAATTCATATTTAATTGATCATATTTTTTTTAAGAGATAATTTGTAATACCCTATAAATTTATAACTTATGTGCATGAATTAATTCTCAGTTTGTTGTTCTTTAGTCTTGAAATGATGGGAAATAATTTTAAAAACATAGTTAGAAAGTGAACTTGATACTTTTTCGGAAAGCGACGGTGTCGGAAACACTGTCGAAAAATTAGCAGTTCGGTCAATAAAAAAATTTCTAAAGTTGATCTGAGGGTAAAAGATCACCATAATTTATATGAAATTTTGGTAAAAATAAAAAACTGAAAATCATTTAGGAATACTGAAAAAGTAACTAATGGTAAAATGGCAAATATAAGGAACTTTAAGGTGAATAGTGGAAATTGATCGATCGGGATTACAAAATAATTTCAGAACTATTTTTATAAATAAGTATAAATTAAAATAAGTTTATTGACTCCTTACTCTGATATCTAAATCTTAACAGAATTGACAGAATAAATTACAGAAAATTTTGGACCAAAGTGTAATGGATGAAAATTCAGAAATTTAGTTGTAATTTGCCAAATTAATTTTTCTTTATATTCCAACACTTAGCCAATTGTCTTCATCTTTTTCTTCTTCATTGCCATAGCCGAACCACCCTTTCCTTCTTCTTCTTCATTTTTCTTCTTCATTTCTTACAAATTTCTTTAGGTTGATTAATAGAAAAGTTGAGTTTGATTGTTGTTCCATCATTTGCCATCATTAGATTGCTTGGAGGAGTAAAGAATTTCAAGGAATCATGGAATGAGCATTTCGGCCCCTTTGCTCATTTTAAGTAAGGAGTTTATTTGTTGAGTTTTATTGATTATTTAGATGTTATTTAGGTTGAATTAAATAGACTTAAAGTCAATTTACATCAGTTGATGCTAATTGATGGAAATCCCTAATTTGGTTAGCTTAAATTGAAGTTGTAAGAAATGACTTGAAGATTTAGTGTTAGTTTATGTTAATTGATGCTAGAATTAGTCAATTGGATGTGATTAGACAACTAATTGATGGATTAATTGATGTAGAATTAAAGTTTGGATCAAAGTGTGCTATTTTTGCCCTATTGGAGGAATTTCGATGGAAGTGAGCAATTCAAAGGGATTTGAAGCATTATGTGAGTCTATATTGCATCCTAAAACATGCTTAATTGATTGAATTGTTAATTGGAAACCTATGACAAAAACCTCCATTTGGCCGAACCTACCATTATTATTCACTTTTTTGATTTTGCTTGATTTTGCCATATTTTTTCTAGCCAATTTGATCCATTTTAATGTTGTTTAATTGTATTTCTTTGATGCCTATACCTTTATTGACAATGTGGCTTTTGTGTTGATTGAATTGGGCAAGACAAGTTTGCATCTAAACCTAACCTATTAGCATGCCATTGTATGCCTACCACATGTTCGATGAAATATCTAGTTCATTTGCCTTTAACCTATTGGTTTGTATTCCATAGGCCTGCCATTTGAATGCCATTGTCGCCAGCGACGTTGGCATACCAATTGACCTACCATTTTCCACTACCGAACCAACTTTTATTTCATGTCTTCCTTAATTGTCAAACCACTTATCATTGATTGTATAGTATCTATAGCATTGTCATTGTTCTTATTGATAATGTAATTGACTGATATTAAACTGATTGATATTAGACTGATTGATTGATTGGATGCCATTGTTGCATAATGGTATCTCTTGTTATATTGACCCTTATATGGCTTGGCAGAGCTACCGATTCGACAGGGTAATAGGAAAATACTGTCGGCGATGTACACATTATATTACTGATACCTTAGCTAGGAGGGATTATGGTCCTGGCCATAGGGTCTGATCAGTTTTATACTTACTGATACAGATATGATACTAGAGACCTAGATGGTCCAAACGAATTACTGGAGATTGTATGGTTTCTTTTCATACAGTCCATCCATTTATCTGTCTTTCTATATGATACCGAGCCTATATTGTATTCCATGGCTATACTATTGGAGAGTTGGAGGCTCGGGCCCCGAGTGAGCTCGAGTGCCGGAGCTTCATCATGGCTTGCTTTGGATTGAAAGCCAGCTCCTAATTAAACTGTAAATAGCCCTCTCTCAAAATACAGAACACAATGAAATGCATAAAGTAATCAACTGATCCAAAGACAAAACAAAATAAAAAAATCCCTACCTTCATCACGCACTATCCCAACATTAAGGGTATTAAAGATATCAGAATCAACGAACTTCTTAGCACCACTATGGTTACCGATTTCTTAATTGAGAGAAAAGGCAAGATAAATGAATCGAAGCGACTGACACCCGGAAGACATCAAGCAGTGAATAGCTTTCAAATATTGCGGCAAACCACACCAATTGAGGAGAACAAATAGATTTCCCTTGACAAACTCGATGGATTGGGATTGGAGACCGATGGATTTGGCCTGAGAAAGAAGAAAATCAGCTATTTGTTAGTAGTGGGGGTTGGGTTGGGTAGTGTTGATTTGAAGATATTTTTGGAATCTTGATATGATTGTAGAAGATGATAAATCTTCTACTTCTACTTTTAATGCATTTCTGATTTCTATTCTCTAAGATTTGCTTTTTCATTATTTTCCCAAGTACTCTTTCATTTTTTAAGATTTTTTTTCTGTTTCACTTTATTATTTTGATCTAATGCAATGTACAATTTTTTGGGTTTTTAGTTTCTTTTCTCTCTAAACAAAAAATGGGTTTAATTTGTAGAAATTAATGGGTAGTATTTAAATGAAAATTAAAATAAAAATGAAAGATATTTTAAATTTTTTATATTAATTTAACATAATATATAAATTTTTTAATATAATTTTAAAAATATAGAGATTTTTTAAAATAATATAATAAAATATATAAATTTCAGAGTAATTTTTTTTAATTCATTTAATTTATATTTAATTATCTATTTCAAATGTATTTTAAATCAATAAATTATTAGTTTATTAATTAATTAATATTTTTTTGAATTAATAACATTTATATATATGAATTATATTTATTTATAGACGTGATACTGTATAAACAAGAATTTTATTCTATCTTTTAGTATTTTATATTGGGCTCCTTTGTTTTCTAAGGCCCAGACCCAAGTTAAGACAACTAATCCCATATTTTTGGGCCAAGAGTAGTTGGATTCATTGGAACGACTTATCAGGTAAATGATTACCCTAATCGCATAATCACATAGACATGCCATCTCTACCACAGAACCAACCAAAACCAAACTTGGAGTGCAATTTGCAACTGCACACCCAAATTTAATTATAATTTAATTCTTATTAATTTTTTTAATGATAAAATTATTTAAATATTAAAAAATTAAAGATTTATATGATGTATGAATTGAATTTTTTTATATAATAATATATGATATAATTTTTTTTTTTAATTTTATGTAATATTAATTATGATAATTTTCATTGTTATTATTATATTACTATTTTAAATTTAATTGAATTATTTTTTTTATTATATAATAGAGAAAAACATATTATTGTAATAATTAAAAAAATATATTAATGTATATTTTTTCTATTATATAATATTAAATTTAATTATTTTCGATTTATTCTGATTTAATCGATTTTATTCCAATTGAATCTCTAACTCTTTGTTTTCATCAGTCCGAATATGAGAACACTGATTTAGAGATCCAAAAATTTTGTTAATTATTTTTTTACAGTTTTACTCTTTATTGTACAAAGGGACAATTCAATTTTTTTTTATTATTTGGGTTAATTATTATTTTTTCATGTAAAATAACTCAATAAATTAAATTTTTCATGACTTTTCAAAAATACATTAATTTCTCCCTGTCGAATATCTTGTTATATTAATATTCTCTTATGTTTAATTTTGCCATTAGTCAATTTTAAAATAATTAATAATGGAAGTAAAAAAGATAAAAATATCATTTCTCTTTATTTTTAATTAATTACATTCTATTTTTATTTTAAAAAATATTTTTTAGGGTTAAAAAATCATTTTCTGATAAATTTAAAAATAAATAATAAATAAAAACATTTTTTATTTTTATTTGTTATTTTTATTTTTAAAAAAAAATTTAAGAAGAAATTAAATTATTTTTTCTTAAATTTTTCAATACAAATAAAAAATTTATTTTTATATTTTTAACTAATTTGAAAATAAAAAATAAAAATATTTTTTATTTTCAAAATTTGTATTTTTTAAAAAATAAAATAAAAATTTTTTATTTATTTTTATTTTTAAATTTATAAAAAAATGAAAATACATTTTTTAATCCTAAAAAAATATTTTTTAAAGTAAAAATAGAATTTAATCAATTAAAAATAAAATTATAAGCGTATATTTTAGAATTGACTAACAGTAAAATTAAACGAAAAAATTTAATAATATATTATGATATTTGTCAGAAAAAATTAATATATTTTTAAAAAGTAAAAAAAAATTTATGTATTAAATTATTTTATAAGATATAAATAGTAATTAATACTTTTTATTATTTTTATTATTGTTCAAAGGGACAGTTTTACCCTTCATCGTACAAAACATTATATATAGGGGCGTTAAATTTATGGTGTTTTTGTTTATTGAATTATTGAAAATTTCTTTATATTTTCTGCATTAAAGCCTTCGGTTTCTTTTAAAATATTGAAATTCTTTTTTATGATAAAAGTAAAATTGATGTAAAATCCGTTAATCATAGTACTATAAAATTACAATACTTTTTCAAAAAATTGCACAATTTTTTTTTTATATTAAACTTGAAAATTCTAAAGTATATAAATTGAGTGTTTTCCTTTTTGAACGCGAAGAAATTAATTAATCTGATTTTTTAAATATATCAAAACAAGTAACCAAATATTTAAAAACATGATGAATACGAAGACATCAAGAATGAAGAAAAGAAATAGAAGAAACTTGATTTAATTGATGAAGAGGTTACTGAAGGATGTTTCCGTCACCAATTTTGTGTTAATTTCATGAAACTTGCTTTTATTCTGAAGATGCTCCTATTTTTTAAAAAATTATTTGCTGGTGATTTTGTGTAATTGGAACTGCCAAGAATATAAACATGGTCGCCCCCAGCAAAACCTACCCTGTATAAATGTCAACCGATCGGTAAGGGTATAGAAAAAGGAGGATTTAAGAAAACACTGAAAAAATGACTTGCTGACAATGATTTGAGAAGAAGACTGAAATCAACCTGCTTCATCTCTGGATACTAGAGAGAACATACAGTGTTTCCTTTCCTAGGCCCAATTGTATTTGGGAATTTTGGAGTAATCTCTGACAAATTGTAAGCAGGTAATGAATGATAATATAAGCAGACAAAGCAAGTGTAGCAGCATGGATTATTTATAAAGGCAACAACAGCAAGAAGCAGGTCATTCCCTATGCCATCTCGCAAAACAGCCTTCACAAGCAAGAATACTCATTCTTTCCGTTGTGATGGGATGGAGATGCAGCTGATCAATAAACAAGAGATTAAAAAAAAGGGTTAGGAAAAGCTGTGCAGCCTAATATCTTTTTCTGTTCTTTCATGGTCCCACCACAAAGGAACTTTTTCTATATGTTGAATAGCCAAAATCTGGCACCGGCTTCTGAGCGACGTGCAAGCCATTTTTAATTAAAAAGACTGAATGAAAGCCACAGAAAGGCCCGCTGCGACACCTCAGGCTTGGGGGGTTGAAGGTAAAGATGCAAAGAGATGTATGGTCCACAACGATCATTTCCATTCTAGTTGTCATCTGCCTTTCTTTTATTTCTTTTTCTTTCTTTATTTAATTTTGCTTATTTTAATATTCACAATGAGATTCAACTAACCATTTATGTCATTGACTCGCAAGATGCCTTCATATGCTTCCAGGATGTATGGGTATGGCGTGGAGTTAGCCAACGAAACAATGCTGCTAATGCTACAAGCCTACAACTACGCATCTCTTCTCTTTAGTTTTCGTGTGAGAAAATGGACATGCTATTCTTCTTTCATAAATCTAGTGATCTTATTCTAAAAGATAAATAATTTAATGTTCTAGAAAGTACAAACTCTCCAAAATTCAATGCTCATGAAAAAAAAAAAGGAACAACATATCAATGAGCCATGTTTTCAGCAATTAAACCCTTCTTCAAAGTTAAGTAAAAGCAACGAATAACAATTCCAAAAACGCTGGTCAGCTTCTTCTTTTGATTAATTTAAATTAAATTAAATAAAAACTATTTTTTTAAGGGAAAAAAAAAATAATAAAGCTAATACAGCCTAATACAAATGAAGCGCTCGTAAGACCTGAGCTTGGCAATGTATTGGATCCACGAACAACATGGATGCAATGCTATTAGTATACATGATATAGCAGCAATCAGGTAGATGGGGTTTCTTCGTATGCTGATCTGTATGTGAAATAAATACTTATACTGGGGACTTTTTCATTGCGCCATGTCAGCATCCTAGGTGGAACAAACAAATAGATGTTGAGTGGGGGCGGGAGGTAAGGAGTGGCTGCTGCTTTTTTACTTTCGAGTTACCACCGCCTGCGCTTTCCTCTACTTTTGAAGTCCTTTCATCATTCCTTTCTGCTTTCATGTTCTGCAATCCACCATTATACAACACTTAGAACATACTAACATTCCGCTAATACCTCTCTCTCTCTCTCTCTCTCTCTCTCTCTCTCTCCCCAACAACACATTCATGTTTTTCTGAATCTTTATGATCATATAGATTCTTAAGATGGTAAGCTCCATAACATCACTGTTTTTCATTTTTCTTATTCACTTGTTACTCTTTGATAATCAGCAAAATATTCAAATATTTTCTTCTTTTTATTTGATGATTCAGGGAACTCCTGTAAACATCATTGTTGGATCACATGTTTGGGCAGAGGATCCTGAGGATGGATGGATTGATGGTGAAGTGAGAGAAATCAATGGCAAAGATGCCACTGTGATCACCACAAATGGGAATACTGTAAGCTGTTGCCACTTCATATTAACCACCTCCACACATAATCTAATTCTCAGGAACTGTCCGTTTACTTTGTAATTCGTATTGACTTGAAATCATCTACTGTAAGAGACTTCTCATCAGGTTCTCTCTAACACACCGCTGAACTATATATACTGTACAATTCAGGATCTAAATGATTTTTTTTTTATTTTTTTATTTTTCGCTATAAGACCTCTATTCGCTACACATCCTATTTATTAGAATACTAAAAATTTTCTACTGGAAGTCTGAATAAGCTACTTAGTTGCAGCCCATCATAAAATCCCGACTCATATTTTAAGTACTTGATATAAAATAAAAATAAGAAAAGAGATGGAATGTTATGAATGAAACATACAAGTTATTAACTATGAAAGGGTAAAACAATGGCTAAGAATTTTTTTTATGATAAATTCCTGTATTCCTAAAATTCAGGGTTTAGATTCAACTGTAAGAAATTATTCCAGAATGAATACATGGGTGACAAGCTAGCATTTGAACTGCAATTTTTTTTTCTTTGGAAACCACAAAGGAGATTCATCAATCATAATGGTTATAACACTGGTTTTTGCAGAGTTTGGCCAAACAAACACGTTTACGTCAATCATAAATCAGCTATCATTGATCCTTTATGTATTTCCTGCTTTCACAGTAATAAAAATGAAAACTTATAGTCATGTATTGTCCTTAAAGCCAGGCCCCAAATACAAAAGTTGTAATGACCTTCGAAGTAACCCCTAAGGACCACTGTAACATAAAAATCATAAAACTAAATTGTGCCTTTTTACCTGGACTCCAGATAGTTGCAGATAGTTCTAGCATATATCCAAAAGACACAGAGGCACCACCTGCAGGAGTTGATGACATGACCAAATTGGCTTACCTCCATGAACCGGGGGTTCTGGATAACCTTGCTTGCCGGTTTGCTCTCAATGAAATATATGTGAGTCAATATCGACCTAATTGACATCATTGTGAAATTGATTAGTCTTGAAAGATGTCAACAGACCACAATACTGATGATCAGTCCTGAAATAAGCAGACTTACACTGGGAACATTCTAATTGCGGTGAACCCGTTTCAAAGGCTGCCACATTTATATGACATTCACATGATGGAGCAGTATAAAGGAGCTGCTTTTGGAGAGCTAAGTCCCCACCTTTTTGCTGTGGCAGACACTTGTTTTAGGTATGATATATAACAGAACAAAACAAACTGCAGTAGCATCAAATAATGTCATAATAGAAAGCTTATATAATAATTTCATATATCAGAGCAATGATAAACGAACAGGAAAGCCAATCCATTTTGGTAAGTGGGGAAAGTGGAGCTGGTAAAACAGAGACAACAAAGATGCTCATGAGATATCTTGCATTCATGGGTGGTAGATCAGGCACTGAAGGAAGGACTGTAGAACAACAAGTTTTGGAGGTAAGTTAGAAACATGACATCTTGTCCTTTAGATTACTCAACTGATGATGCAGTGATGTGATATTTGCACTTCTCCAGTCGAATCCAGTCTTGGAAGCATTTGGGAATGCTAAAACTGTGAAAAACAACAATTCCAGGTGAAATATTGATGCCCTGTTTCTCTCTTCTTTCTTCAACCCTCTCCTCCTCTCACCACCCCCCACCCCACCCTCTTTTCTCTCTGTCGAATGAATAAATAAATAAATGTGTTTCTAAATTGGTTTGACTTGCAATTACAAATTGGGTGATTATATCAGTCGTTTTGGCAAGTTTGTTGAGATACAATTTGATAAGCAAGGGAAGATCTCTGGAGCTGCAGTTCGTACTTACCTTCTTGAAAGGTCGCGTGTTTGCCAAGCTTCCGACCCTGAGAGAAACTATCATTGTTTTTACATGCTTTGTGCAGCAACACCAGAGGTGATTATATACACTTTTCTTCTACTATAAAAAAATTATACATAATAATGGAAACGCTAGCTGACTTGTGTTCCCTATCAGGATGCCAAAAAATTCAAGCTAGGGGATCCAAGAACATTCCACTATTTAAACCAGTCCAACTGTTATGAAGTGGCAAATGTAGATGACACCAGAGAGTATTTGGAGACCAGGAATGCAATGGATATTGTAGGGATCAGCCACGACGAGCAGGTTCTAATCCTTTGCATTAGTACATGAACAAATTATGGATTTTAATTTTTCTTTTAGAAATTGATATTTAACATTACCTGAGATTGGTTTCTCTTTTGTAGGATGCAATATTCCGTGTAGTAGCAGCAATCCTCCATCTTGGAAATATTGACTTCATCAAAGGGAAAGAAGTTGACTCTTCCAAACTTAAGGATGAGAAATCACGCTACCATCTTCAAACTGCAGCAGAGTTACTAATGTTAGGACTCTTGACCTATTCCACCAAAACAAGAAATTCAATGCTAATTGTACGTGCTATGGTTGTTTCCTCACTGTTTCAAAAACATGTTAGGTGTGATGAGAGGGCACTGGAAGACTCACTTTGCAAGCGTGTCATAGTGACTCCTGATGGAAACATTACAAAACCTCTGGACCCTGATTTAGCTGCCTTGAGTCGTGATGCCTTAGCCAAGACTGTGTACTCTAGGCTGTTTGATTGGTAAGAAAATAAAACTCAAAAATATATTTAGCAACAATATCTAGGCAGCAAGACATTAACACAAATGGAGCAATGTGACAATCTCTGTAAGTTTTACATAATAATACAGCTGAGCCAAGTTTTCAGCAGAATAGATGTTGCCTTGGCAGAATGATTTCTATCCAATAGTAGTCACAAAGCCATCTAAATGACAGTTCTCAAACAAATAGTACCTCGTTTTGAGTTATATTTTTTAAACCAATTTTTATATCTTTAGCCAAGGAGTGAACTCAAGGAATCATTCACTACTGTAGGATCGTTGATAAGATTAACAGTGCAATTGGACAAGATCCCAATGCAACAAGTATAATTGGAGTCCTCGATATTTATGGCTTTGAAAGCTTCAAGATTAACAGGTAGTCGGCAACTTTTTTATTTCCAATGAATAGAATCTGAAGATTTTATCAGAGACATCTAATCTATGGAATTGTGTAGTTTTGAGCAACTATGCATTAACCTAACAAATGAGAAGTTGCAACAGCATTTTAACCAGGTACAGAAGAAATTCCTGTGCATATGTTTTACACACATATACAACCATTCTGACGCACACATGGATCTTTATTGACAGCATGTATTTAAGATGGAGCAAGAAGAATATACAAGGGAGGAAATAAACTGGAGCTATGTCGAGTTTGTAGATAACCAGGATGTTTTGGATCTGATTGAGAAGGTATTGGTTAATAGAAGCAATATCAAACAATACATTATGTTCATGGCATATCTTAAGACATGATCTTATGCCCTTGCCTGCAGAAACCTGGGGGTATAATAGCTCTTCTTGATGAGGCCTGGTATGTAGTTTTCCTACTTGCAACATCACATATCATCTAATGTTTGCGTGTGCACACACAGAGATACACTAATTTAGCTGTAAAATGGTTAACCATCTACATCAAAGATCAAGTCTTTGCATAGCAGAGTTCTACAAAATAACTTGAGCAATAAAATGCCTCGATCCCAAAATTTTAATTCATTAAAAGGAAAAAATTTCTGTGAATCTTGAACCATCTCCCCTCACTGATGGATAATAAATGGAAAGGGATTAAGGGAAGGAGTAATATATCTTCCTGAAATAATTTGGATATAAGCATAAGATTGTTTCTAATGCAGCATGTTTCCCAAGTCAACTCATGAGACATTTGCACAGAAGATGTACCAGACATACAAAGGACACAAACGCTTCAGCAAGCCAAAACTTGCTCGAACAGACTTCACAATCAATCACTATGCTGGAGATGTAAGCTATAATTTGAAATTTATTCTAGATTATCCTGCTGAATAATCAAAATTTGTTGGTTTCTCATTGTTGAGCCATTTTGTAAACAGGTAACATACCAAGCTGACCAATTTCTTGATAAAAATAAGGATTATGTCGTAGCAGAACATCAAGCCTTATTAAATGCATCGAAGTGCCCTTTTGTTGCTAATCTTTTCCTTCCATTACCTGAAGAGACATCCAAGCAATCCAAGTTCTCTTCCATTGGTACCCGTTTTAAGGTAAACTGTATCCCTATAGATTGGCAGCATTCTATATATAATACATTACTGAAACTTTGGCTCACTTCTGGCTCAAAATTTAACATCTAGCAACAATTACAATCTTTAATGGAGACACTGAACACAACAGAGCCTCATTATATCAGATGTGTAAAGCCAAATACACTTTTAAAGCCTGGAATTTTTGAGAA